>JBBPNE010000066.1:0-70157 GCA_038090735.1 Xerocomellus amylosporus | reverse complement strand
CCCGTCTCGCTCTTTCCCGTGCAGTCTATTCCGATGCCGATATCTACCTCTTTGACGACGTTCTTTCTGCTTTGGACCCTCGTGTTGGCCGCACTGTCTTTAACAACTGTGTCAGACATGCCTTGCAAGGCAAGACACGCATTCTCGTTACACACCAGCTCCAGTACCTCAACCAGGTCGACCATATCATCGTTGTCTCTGATGGTACCGTTGTCGAGCAGGGCTCCTTTGACGATCTTGTTGCCAGTGATGGCGAGCTCACTCGTCTGCTCAGCGATGTTCAAACGACTTCGGAGGTGTCCGATAATAATATGAAGAAGGATGAAAAACGCGAAAGTGCTTTGGGTCCTCCGAAGGCCATGGTTAAGCAGGAAGAAACCACTGACCAGATTATCGCCGAGGAGGAGCGCAACACGGGTGCTGTTGATGCGACAACGTGGTGGGCGTACCTCAAGGCTACTGGCGGTATTGGGATGATTATCATGCTTCTGCTTGAAATGATACTCCTGCAAGGAAGTGTCGTCATTCTGAGCCAATGGCTTACTTGGTGGACGGAAGACACTTGGCACGAGAACGCTCAAGCTTGGATCGGCATATACAATGGCATCGGTTTCGCCTCTGTTCTTGCCATTGGTGAGTTTGCTGCATTTTTCCTCAATATTTTTTAGCCTCATGTGTACATATAGTCATCCTCAACATAACCATTCTGCTGAGCACCATCCGCGCGAGCCGCACATTCCATTCCCAGGCCCTTCAAGGTGTCATCTATGCTCCCATGTGGTGGTTCGAGAGTCAACCCATTGGCCGCATCATGAACCGTTTTTCCAAGGACATCGAGTCAGTTGATCAGCGTCTCATGCCCCAGCTCTTCCAGTTGGTTGCGGGTGTCGGGACCTTGATTTCTACGGTCGTTATCTTGGGTTACAGCACTCCGATCATGCTGGGTATGTCCAAGTACGACATCCACTTTCTCGATCTCCGCTCACGAGTTGGTTAGCCTTCGTATTCCCGATGATCATCGTCTACTGGTTTGTGCTCAAATTCTACCGCACGTCCCTCCGTGAGCTCAAGCGTCTCGAGTCGACTGGACGAGGTCCACTCCAAGCTCGCATCAACGAAACCCTCGATGGCATACCGACGATCATGGCTTACAGACGCGAGACTGACTTTGAAAATGCAGTTGGAGGGCTCCTAGACGCAAGCAACAAACCTACCTTCTTGAGGATGCATGCCGGTATGTCAATGCTTCCAGCGTTATTCGGAATGTCAGTGTCTGAAAGTCTGTCCAGAAATCTGGGTCACCCTTCGCATGGAAATCATGTCTTCGTCGATCGTCTTTGTCCTTGCGATGCTTGCACACACCAAGGTGGTCGGCAACAGCACCCAATTTGTGCTCGCGTTAACCTATGCATCTACCCTCACCTACATCATGAACCTGCTCCTCAGGAGTGCTGCCAACGTCGAAGCAGAGGTCCGTTCAAGTGATTACTCTTTAGACTCTAACCTCATTTAGACATATCTAGATGAACTCTGTTGAGCGTCTCATGAACTACACCGCCTCACTCCCGAAGGAGGATCCCACACATCTGGAATCTGACCCTGCTGAGGGGGTCTGGCCCTCGCGCGGCGAAATTGTTCTGCATGACATTGATGCTGCATACCACTCTCGCCCTGACAAGCTCGTCCTGCGCAATGTCAACCTCACTTTCAATCCAGGAGAGACAGTCTTTATCGTCGGGCGCACTGGCTCTGGAAAGTCCACGCTTCTCTCTTTGTTGCTCCGCATGATTGAGTCCAGCAATGGCACGGTCGAGATCGACGGCAGAGGTAAGGATAATCTATCGATTTGGACCACCAGTTTCTGACCTTCTGATTATATTTTCTTCGCTAGACATCAAATCGCTTGGGGTATCAACTTTGCGCCGTGGTGTTCAAGTGATCCCCCAAGGTAAGCAGCAGGTCCTCGTTCCACAAGCATGCACGCACTGACCTGATTCCTATAGATCCCTTCATCTTCTCGGGCACGATCCGCTCCACTCTCGATTTCGACGGCAAGCATGAAGACGATGCACTCTGGCACGCCCTCGATCTCGTCGGTCTGAAAAAGTTCGTTGCTTCCCAAGAGTCCAAGCTCGACACTGTCGTCGAAGATAACGGGTCAAACTACTCTGTTGGCCAGCGCCAGCTCCTGTGTCTTACAGCCGCCATCCTACGCAACCCCAAAATCCTGCTATTAGACGAGGCGACCGCGTCGATCGAAGCTGGTGCTGACGTGTTCATCCAGCAGGCGATGCGCCGGAGCTGCCCCCATGCCACTATTCTCAGTATTATGCACCGACTGAACGACAAAATCCTGAGCGAATGCGACAAAGTGCTGGTGATGGAGCAAGGTGTAGCGATCGAGTATGCTCCGCCTCAGGCGCTTCTCGCTCGACCTAATTCTATGTTTGCAAGGCTGATGGATGCTGCGAGAAACAGCCACGAGATATCATGACGTGTGGACAATTCTATGAAACTATGAAACAACGGACCTTAGACTTATAGAAAGCTTATCTCTCTAACACCACTGTCATTTGCGTACCTTACTTAATTGAACTAACCCATTCATTTCAATAATGCGTCAATTCGGACGAAAGGAGTGAACTCAGATCTACTGGTGCGGGAGAGTGATCCCATCGAAGCATATCTCAACAGATGACAACCGGGGTGAATACCCACGAAGACAACCCCAGCCCGTCGGCGTGGAATGGGTAGCGGCCCGTAAAATCACGTGGCATTGGACTCCGTTCGGCAATTCGGCCATATTCCGACATCGACCCGACCACGACGTCCGAGGATGAGACCCTCTGCTGTACGCTTGCTCAACATTCTCGTCCCAGTCAAGCGGTAATTAATACCCCCTCATTCCCCATACTCCCAGTCACCCAATTTTCGTCCACAGGGCAGTGGACTATGCCGTCAAGATCCGCGTCAACCCAGAGCAAACCGGCATCGACCTCAACGTCAAACACTCGATGGTGCGTCCCCTCGACACGCCGTCCTACCTCGTTTAACCCCATTCATCCTCCAGAACCCGTTTGACGAGATCGGTGTGTCCCCCTTGTCCCTCTCCACCATACGCGGTATGTCTCTGACAGGCCACACACCTCTCAGCGGTGGAAGAGGCAGTCCGGATTCGTGAACGCCTCAAGGACGTCGTCAAGTCTATCAAAGTCGTCACCATCGGCCCCCCAAAATCCTCCGAGACCCTTCGGACAGCACTCGCCATGGGCGCGGACTCGGCCATCCACGTCGAAATACCCGAGTCCGCGCCCTCCCCCGAGCCGCTTGGTGTCGCCAAGGCGCTCAAGGCGATCATCGAGCGTCAGCCTGACGGTGTCGACGTCGTCATTATGGGAAAACAAGCCATCGACGACGATGCGGGACAAACTGGGCAGATGCTCGCTGGGCTTATGGGCTGGGCACAGGCGACGTTTGCGAGCAAGGTTGATATCGATGCGGTACAAAAGGTGGCACATGTCACTCGGGAGATTGATGGTGGATTGGAACAACTCCGATGTAGGCTTCCTCTCGTGGTCACCACTGATTTGAGGTGAGCATCTTGGAGGGCATTTATCGTGGAACCACTAGGCTGATCCGCTCCTAGATTGAATGGTACGCGATACCGATGCATGTGATGTGTGCAGTTGCTTCACAAAACAACTTGTTCTTTAGAGCCCAGATATGCGTCTTTGCCCAACATCATGAAAGCGAAGAAGAAGCCCTTCGACAAATTAACACCTGCAGATCTTGGCATCGACTTTGCCCCTCGCCTAGAGACCATCAAAGTCACTGAGCCTCCAAAGCGCGTTGGTGGCGGCAAAGTACGTGTTTTTCATCATAGTTTATTCCCGTGGTTTACTAGTGCTGCTTTTGACAGGTGGAAAACGTTGACCAGCTCTTAGCGAAGCTCAAGGAAGCCGGCATCATCACCGCGAAGCGGTGATGAGTACATAGTCTTAGACCGGCGTATACCCTTACCTTGCTAAAACCAGTCTGCCATTGAGTCGTGTCAAACGAAAAATACTGGGGGACTGAATAAGTTATTGATTCAAGAGTCCCTTGTTGCTACTAACCCCCGAGTTAACGGTACACAAGAAAATGGCTAAAAATTGAGCGAGGATGAAGGTGATTGCGCCGGGTTTATATCTGGGTGAAAGCGAGTGTACTATACTACTACTAAGCAGCCAATATATATCTGAGCAGGCATTGGCAAGCGACGGGGTGCAAAGCTCGGAAATGAAGGGAGACGAGTCGGAGTGAACAACATGCTACAGCTGGTGTCTTGATCAGTTTTTCAGTTTTTGTGAAGATGCGGAAATGAATCAAGGAGTGACTTTTGGATGCGGAGTGGGTGATAATACTTGTGAATGCGCAGATTTGTGGAGGAACTAGATGTCATGCAATAGCCGGTGTTGCAGAAGTAGAACCTGCGCTCTCATTTCCAACGCCCTGTTAATGCAAATGATCGTTCAGCACCCAAATAACATAGTTCACCCCGCTAGACGGACCTTTGTGCGACATGCGGGGCAATTATTACGGCCTGTCTCAAGCCATCTGTCCACGCAACCCTGGTGAAACGTATGTTTACATGTGAGCACTCGCAGCTCATCCTCTGGGCTGTAGTCGTCGAGACAGACGAGGCACTGGAGCAAAGTCAATGATAATACTGCCACTTTGAAATAAGATACGTACTCTGTCGATGCAATTGCTTGCGACGCGCCCTTGCTTCTCATATCCTTCGAGCATCGATGCTTTGATAATTTCGAGCCCAGACTTCTCAATCTCTTCTTTGGACACCGTTGGAGGCTTTACTTGACCCAGCAACTCAGCAAGCTCCCTATTCCCAGAAATTGAATGTCCCGTCCCAGAGAGGCACAAGAAAGTAAAGGACTCACCATAATGCCTCAAAAGAATCCAAGTTACCGCCTGTAATGATCTGGTGGTCAGGCGGGTAATACCCTACCAAACGCGCACATCAGCAGCGACGACACGAGGAACGACCTAAAGACGTACCTCCAATGACATAAATCAAGAACGTCCTCGAACCGGGGGTCTCTTGCGGCGGTGGGCTGGTAGCATCTGCGTTTCTCCTCGAAGGCCGCAAGTTCCTAATTGCATTTGCAGCACGACTCTGCCACGTTCGTCCGCGGGCCGATTGTTGACCGCTCTGTTCTTGTTGGCTTGAGTGGTGGCGGAACTCGGGTGGCTCGGGAATGTGTAAAGGCATTGACATTGGATGTTCCAAGCCGTCATACTCCATACCTTCCCCATCCTCGTCATCTATTGCAGGGGTGTGGTTCGCATGTGGGTGAGGCGTATGTGGGTGCTGCCTGTCCATGTTCACAGACTGGAGTCCAACCACGATGACAGGTACGACGACGCTACTACGGAGTTCTGAGGGGTTGATGTTTGCGTTCGCGGGAGGACTGGAGTCTTGACCATATGAGGACAGAGGTGTACTAGTACTCTGGTTGGAGGCAGACACAATTTCAGGCATGTTGGTGGGCGTAGCAGCAAAGGGCGTCAGCGCTGGCTGCACTAGCCCACTATGTACACCTGGGACTTGAGCCACCCCACGTGACGCGATCATTTCATTTTGCTGGTTCTGGTCTGCGGCGCGTGCCCAGGGAGAAGTAGAAGAGTGACTCAGACCTTGCGCTGGGGTGCGATAAGCGGCTTGTGATAGTGGTGACGATACTTGGGGTCCTTGTCCTAGATTTGGGGATGTTATTGCCGGAAACCGGTACATCCTCCACCAGTTAATACCCCCTCCAGGGGTGTGCTCGGTACGCGAAGCAGAGCTGGGCGTAAACGGCAAACGGAAAGGCATCGACGAGTCTCCTGGGGTTGGGTTTGTGGAAGATGAGTTCTGTGTGCTTGGTTCGGGATCTGAGGACGAGGGCAACGTTGAGGTAGAAGGAACCTGTGTAGTTAACGCCGGGCCTCCTGGGAATGAATTAGGAGTGTTGGACGGCGAAGCACCTGACAAGGACGATGCTCCTAGAAGGAAAGATTCCCGCCCAGTTCCGGTCTCCGGTACATTTGAAGGATCCTGGACGTCAAGTGGCGGCACAGCAATGAGTCCCGAAACGGCACGACAACCCTCTGCCTCTGCGCTCCGTCCCCCGTTCGAAGCATCTTGGCTGTACGCCACGCCTAATACAGGCCCTTCTCCCTGACGTTCTGGCTCCCCTTCAGACCGCATTTCTGATGGGCTTAAACCGTCTGTTGGAACATGCGCTCCTATTCCGAGAGGAACACTGGAAGATGCCAGAGCAGCACCGACGTCTCCGCTCTTACCGTTGTGCCTGGCGGAATTGTTTGCACCAACCTGAGTGATTGCTGTAGATATGGACTGTGAGGGTGCTGTGCGAAGCGGAGACAAACCACTAGCGCCGAAAGAAGGTGATCCAGGGCTGCCTCTTACACCGAACGGACAGTGGGTACCTGTACCGAGGGCAGAGACCGCTGGAGATGTACGACCGTTGAGCTGTTTAGCCTGTTCTTGGGCGGTGTGCACGTCCTCTTCGTCGCCCTCGTTATCCACATAATCTTCGCAATCAAGTTCGTCTTCGTCGTCACTGTCAAAATGCCTCGTCCCAAAGTTATCTGGATCGAAATCAGAGAGACTCTGCAACTCGGGAATGGGTTGATCCTCCTCTACATCCTGAGCAGTCTCATCAGCATCTCGCGGTGCCCCTCCAACAACGCCTGGTTCCTGCTCCTGCATTAATGTAACCCTGAGATCGGTTTGGAGATCCATGAGGAATCGCTCAAAGCTGTCAGGTGGAGGAAGTGACGCTTGTTCTCCGTCTCCAGCTAGAACATCGCCATCAGCAGGCATCGCGAGCTCAGCAGTGTTGGGGTTTACAGAAGCAGCAGCAGATGGAGTGCCTGCTGTTGCTCCGCCAAGCCCAAGCCCAAGGTTGAACGCTCTTGCCATCTCGGCAAGCATAATCTCGCGTGGGTCTCGGGGTCGCATGATGTCCAACGGCTGAGATGGTGCACTTTGTCCAGGGCCCAAGCTTGAGGGGGCGTCGTTAGAATGATTCGCGTGATTTGCTCCACTCCCGAGTCCAAGTCGGTCCCGCAGACTACTCCACACATGCCTCATTCGTCCCGCATCCGACGTTGGGGTTGGGGAAAGTGGGCGTTCGGATGGAACATTAGAATTGAAACCTGCAGGTTGGGGGAAGGGGCTGGAAGGTGGGGGTTGTGAGGTTGTGAGTCCCGAAGAGAATATGGGTTCTGATGAACCCGTTAAAAGAGATGCAGCTGTTGCTGCTGCTGCGACGCTGTTTTAAGTGAGGGGATTGGGAAGAAAAAGGTATTTGCGTGAGTGTGTAATCAGGAGTTTAAAAAGACAAACCTCAATAAAGTTCCCAAGACATCAATACTGCTCGCAGACAGACCAGATGCGCCGACAGGTCCCTGTGCCATGGAAATTCCATGTGGATGTGTGTGTGTGCGATCTTCGTCTTCGCCGTCCTCGGCTGCACCGCTAACGTTGTATGTGGTTTGTCGAGCCTGAGAGTCAATGTTCGAGGAGCCGAACGTGGGATCTGAGGGAGGCGAAGGCACTGCGGGAACCATGCTGGAAGGGCGGGGCAAAATACCTGAAAGAGGGTTGCGTGGTCTGGATCCGGGTGGTAAGGAAGAAGGTCGTGTCGAATTGGTGTTGGGGTTTGAATGTAGGGCATCGTTGGTCGTCGGGGGGCTCGGATTGGATGCGGCTTGGGGATGGTCGGATGCACGAGGGACATCTGTCGTGTGTACAACGCCTTGGACGACGACGAGGGTTCCGGGGGGTGGGAAAGGTCGGGGGCTGATGTTCGCCTGCTGGGTAGATAGGTGTGGCGGAGACGAGGGCGTGGCTGAAGGGAGAGGGACGGAAGGGCGTTCTGACTCTTGTGCTGGTGGTAAAGGAGGGGGTTGACGAGGAGGAGAAGGAGGGACCATCGGGGCAATGACAAGCTCGTCATCGTCGATGTGATCGCTGGCAGCTTCTGATTGGGCAAGAGGGGGAGCAGTTGATGTTGACGGAACGGCAGTTCTGTCGTCGTCGTTATTATCGTTCTCGGTGTCAGAAACGTCTTTCGCCTTTTCCTTTCCCTTCGCGGATGCAGCCGGGGAGTCACTGTGACTGTCGGGCACGCGATGTGTGATGACGCCAAATTCGTCGACGTCACGATCGACCTGGTGCTCGTCATGTTCCGGCAAGGGATCCATATGTTCAGGGACGGCTCCTTCGGTGTTGGCTGGGATGTTATGTCTGCGCGAGAGCCCCCAGCGGCGTTTCTTCCCTCTGAGCGTCTGTTCGGGTCGAGTCGGTAGGGTAAGGGAAGTAAAAGGGGGACGCAATTTCAAGGATGGTATTGGAATGGAGGAGAGAATGCGGCGCGGAAGGGAGCGACGAGGTGTGTGTGTGTTGTTTACATGTTCTGGTCCTGACGCTGAGGTCGATGTTGGCGTTGGAGCTGGACGGCCGCGAGAGAGAGATTGGCCCATGGTGGCGTTGGAGTAACAAGGTCGAGCCTCGCTGAGACGTTGGCCAAAGGCTGAGCTGGATGTGTCGCACGACGGCGAGGGTGGTATCGCGGTTGTGCTCGTCGACGACGACGAGGTGTTGTCGATTATTCTCGCGTGTTTCGCAGTCCCATCTCCAACTTCGGTAAACTCCGAGCAAATAGCACAGCCACATACACAATTTAAGTAATTAAATATTTAAAGCCCCCCACCTTGTGCAGGACCAGAACGATGAGCACAAGTCCCGTGGCAAACCCAGAATATAATCACCCATCGTCAACTGCATCGACTGTAACCATCGTAGACGCGAGTGTCAGCGGATCTATTTGCCACGACCTCATTGCATAACCGGCCCGGGGATTGCGTTCACCACCTACGCCAGTGTACTCGTGTATATCCATCTGCAACGTGTCAGAACAACCACCAGGCTCGATCCCGAGGTGCTCACATCGAAGAGACACCGCACAAGAACAGCATTAGGCAGATCACACCCACGTCAACGTGCTTCTCTGCTACCCGTCCATACCCATAGCTGAGTGCAAACACAAATATTAGTCCTGGTCATACAGTCAACACCTTGACGATGCAAAACTATTTACATTACACACCATTCGACAACAGGGTCGCAAGGTTGCTCCTCTGTTGTACAATATTCCGGGACGGCGGGAATGGATTAATATCCGAGAGAGACAGTCTGACGTCGTTCAACCCTGACTCAACATTGATTACAGCTGTCCCATCTTCGATTGAACTTGGTTGCGGTGAGACTTTCTTGCCACTTGCTTGCTTTTCTCCTGTCCCTGTATTGATCTCCGCAACCGCGGAGTCGGTAGCAGACCCGAGGTTCCCCGCGGTATTCATCCGCGCAGCTTGATAAGTCAAACTACGTCCAAACCGGAACGCACCTTTGAACAAAAATATGAATGCCGCCAACATGATGCCTCCGCATGTGAAGAGAAAATTAAAATACACTGGCCACCCAAAAGCTTCCGATAGAGACTCGTCCAAGAGGTGGTGCAGCGTAGAAGATGCCCATCATCGTTCCTCGTTGGTGCGCCCCATATATGTCCGCCAGGGTTGCTGCCGAACTTGCCACAATGTTGCTGCGCTAGAACTGTAAACCATTCCATTCAGCCCGAGACCAGCAAATGAACGTAAATTCTAACTTGTACCACACGCATGCCAGAACGAAAGTAGTGGTAGCCGCTTAGTAGACCAGCTGCTCTATTCTTGAGCTCGAGCTCAACCACTTGCGGGAGTAACGAACCGTCGACCTTTGATTTCGCTGGCCGCGCTAAACGAGTGGAACAATCCCCTGTACGATGATGAAGGCCGCAAGTATCCGGATTAACTGGACACTCGTCGCATGCAGGTTGTGCGAAACCAGTGCACTCACGACCATCCAGGACTGTTTACCCGTTCTCATCGAGCTTTGGGAGAACTTGACATACGATTCTATATATTCAACGCAAAACCGAGGACGCCACGGATATGATCCACAGCGTTGTCGTCTATCATAGAATAGTCATTGTCAACAGTGAATACGCCAATGTTATTAAGATGACGACGTGCCTTTCTCATGTGGCTCCATTTGCGCGGGTCTCAGCCACAGGAACGTACTCGATATCTGAAATATCAGATTCCTCTTCGGACCGACCTGTTATATCAGAAGCAGAAGTTCCAGGAAGATGGGGCTCAGGGGAGTTAGCCCGGGGGTTTGGTTCGTGGATAGACGTGCTCGCGAACAGGCCGTGAAGATGATGCACACTCAAAAAGCCAGAGAAGGAGACGGTATGATTGTGCACTGCCCACCTCAATCGCTCAGTCTTATATTCCACCTGACATCGCTCCACCACTCGTATCATCCTAGAACAGCTGAGAAACAGTCGTGCCTTTAACTTCATGCCACACCGGCCAGGCTACTGCGTGCCGACATCTTAGAGCTACAAAATCCAACTGACACTCCTTTCTGGTTAGCGTCGCCGGAAATTAGTTCAAAATTCTTTCCCTGTAGGTGAGGCATATCTACATTCTCACAAGCATTCTTCCATCCCTCGTGAGTCCGAGTTATGACCTCTCACCTTTAGTTTCGTGTCGAGTAAGTGACGCATGACACCGCGAGGTGCGGTGTGCTTCAACTCTGAGCCCCAAGCTTCGAATGGCAAAAGGGTAGATCCTGCTCAAAACATCTTTGAGTTAATAGAAACGATAGCACTCTCACGCATTGGCCCACGCCTGACGCGCCTGGACGTTGCCATGGTGTGCAGCTCGACAAATCGCAATGAAGGTGTTGGGCCGGAAGGATTTCTTAACCGCTCGATAGAATGATATGTATATGATCTCATCTAAACGTGTGAGTTTTATTACCACTCCTAACTTCTCGTTGGTCTCGCGGCGGCGCCCGAAAGTTGCCGTATTCAAAGAATCCAGATCCTGAAATAAATTTCAGTCACACCCAAACCAGGGATGAATAGAAGGACAAGAGATTTGCCAATCCTTTGTCTTCCATGGCACCAGGAGCAAATACTTGGATAGTAGATGTTGTCTCATGCCAGGGAAGCGGATTCCGCGCAGTAAGCATAACATGTGGCGTTGGCATTTTTTTTCGAATGTCGATCGGGAGAAGGCATCGACATACCTTTCCCATGTCTCTGCTTCTTTTTCCTCCTCTCGTCCTCTTCGTGCACACCCCGTGCATCCCCACGCTTGCTCTCGTTGTCCAATAAGTTTGGGACACTCGAATAATCAAATTCCTCCTCTTCCTGATCATGATCACCGATGGAGGCGGATGTTCCAGACTTCGGCTGTGCCACCGAAGCGGCTCCTCTGACCTTGTCGCGTTTTCGTTTTCGTTGCCTTATACCTGCCTGACCGACGACGACAATGGTATCGTCTTTGAGTTCATAATTTTGTGGGTTTGCAAGGGTCTGGCGTTTGTGAGCAGGAACAAACGGAATCTCAATTTGACCCGCAGGACCGAGGGGCATATCAGATGCTTCAGGCACGGCGGAATTATTTTGATCCATTCCAACATTCACGGGAACACCCGAGAGCGATGTCTGCATCTACATCGAGGTGAAAACACAATGTGTCAACTGAGAGACATCTCGGCCAATCGCCGCACGAGGCCGTCTGCGATGACGCGGAAACACACGACGTACCTGAATAGATATTGCAGTTGACGGCATCGATACAACTGGCGCGATGACCAACGTCCTGTGTATCTTTTCCATGAGGTCTTTGAAGCATTCGGGGGAATCACCAGATACTTGTGCAAATCTGGTCGTGCGAGACGAGGAAGCTGCTGTAGCCTAGTAGGATAGAAACGTTGTAAGCATGCGTGTATGTGTGTATGACATCGCAGAACGAAGGAAACCAATCACAGAAAGGCCATATCTGCGCAAGTGGAAAATGGCACAAATCATCAGATCGAGAGCCGTTATGATACACCGAGATGAAGTGCAGGGTGCTTGTTAGGTGGCGAGAGGAAACAAATTCGTGGAACAGAAACGAGGGCTACACGTTCTAAGCCACAAAACTTACCTTGGTCAATGGACTTCCAAATAGCACACTCCCTGTGGCAATATAGGCTTCCTCTCCATTAACCAAAGATGGCGGTGTAGCCCCTTTCTTTTGCGCACGTTCCCCGGATATCCCAATGCCAAACAAGGACGAGTGTGGGATTGAAATGGCTGCAGCTGACGTTGTCGAAGAAGTGACGGTCCAGAGCCGTGACTCATTAGTTAGCTTCGCAGCTGATGATGAAGGCACTGCGGAGCTCTTCACTTCTGGCCCCTCGACGGCTGTCGAAACCACCATTTTGAAATCCTCTCGTCCATCCGCTGCGGACCATTGTGGACTAGATGCTGACTGGGTAGCCTCCATAGCGCCCTTCATAACCGCCACCAGTTCCCCAGTGCGGCGCTTCAATACAGGAGGAACATTTCCATTGACACCCCCGGGTCCACCAAACAACGAAAGCAATTCAGGAACGGTGGTAGGGACGCGTTCCGCTAAAAGGAATAGGTGGTGAGTCGAGAGCACATACCTGAAAGAACCTTTTGTCAGTAAAACTGGTGAAAACGACTCAGGGAAGACGAACCGTGTACTCTCATCCTCCTCTCGAGCCATATCTTCTCTCCATCGATGTACGGCCTTGTAGGCCGCTGCTTGTGACCCCTGAACCTCCATTCCACGCACTTGCGCAGGTGAAACTACTAAACCAACCTTATTCCACTTCCTCGCAAGTGTATCCCACCCACTGGAACCCGTGCCACCCTCTGCATCGTAAACCTCACTTTCGTACAGCCTAAGGGCAGTACGAGCTGACCGAGTTAGAACACCACGGATAAGACCGTGACCACAGTGCGGTTGTTTGGTATTCGTGGGGTGGTCGGTTTCGTCGGTTATAGCCAGGTCAGTGGATCGTCGCTCAATGAGCGAGAGGCGGAGTACATCATATATGTATAGAAGGAAATGTGTGTCAGAGCGGGCATAGGTTGACATTTCGATCGGGAGTGGTCTGCCGAAGAGACCAGTGTGAATAATGGGTGTTAGAGGCCCATCAGCCAACGATATATATATCAAAGCTTACCGAATCCTCCAATCAGCGAGCTGGTACCGTTTGTCGGGTATGAAGTCACAACAAGCCTCCAACAGGTAGGCAAGGCTATGTTTTGGGAACTCTAGTAGCATCCGTGAAGGTCAATTTCCTCCAGGGCAAAAATGCAACTACAAGCGCATACCCAGCAGTTTCGATGCATGAAATGTATCAAACAAGCCAACGACAAAGATGTTGAAGTCTTGCTGGAGCCACACGATGTCTGACTCTGCACCATGGAAAACCTAGAAACCAGGGAAACTGTCGAACAAAGGTTCGCCGCAAGCAAACAGAATCGAGCATACCTTGACGACTGAAGGATCTGCAAAGACCCTGGAAATGATTTGGCCAGCTTCACTAGCCATGCGCGCCTCCTCACTCTCTCCAACGCTCTTACCCTTTGCTTGCCGAAGCCCCTCCCTAACTTCTGGTACTAATAGGTCAACCACGAAGTCTCCATGTCTAGTAGATATCTGCATAAGGGCCAGAAATCCCTTGTATGACCTATATGAATGGTGTTCGAGATCGACGGCGATTTCTGTTGCTGAAGAGATAGTGTTCGCCATGGAGAGGAGAGTTTTGGGAGTCGAGATGAATGTCAGAGGTTGAGAGGTTGTAGCCCCCGATGAGGGTATGTCGAGGGAGGGAGGAAGTGAGGGTTCCGCTGGCGGGTTGAATACGTGATCGGGGTAGGAAGGATGTGTCAATTCGTAATAATAAGGATGTAACGTGCATTTTCTCCTCTCTTCCTCATCCTCATCTTCACGGACATCCTCGATACCCCGGTTCGGTCTCTCGTCATGGAAAACGTACCCAAGGGGTACCATGGCGCACCATTTGTGTGGTATGAGCGCTGCGGGGATGTAGGGGGACTCGTCGGTGTTGGAAAGAGTGTGCTTGAAAAGTAACTGCGGTTTTGGTATATGAGAGGCATGAGCAAGGGCAGGATCTAGTCGTCCACGGAATGGTTGTTTCTGCCAGTCATGTTAGTGGAACCAAGAAGGTCGAATGCTGGTACGTGCCTTTGGTTTGTTCTTGCGAGGATCGATCGGAACAGCGGGAACGTGGATGGCAGGGTCTTTTCTTTTGCCAAGGAACACATCCAGTGCACCGTCCGTATTTTCCAACACCCCCTCCATTGGGTCTACGATATTGCGTACGAATTCATCCACGACGTCCTCCTCTTCTCGCATTCTGCTTGTCTTTCCACTTGCGATGTGAACAAGCTTATTTGCCAAAGCAAGAACGCGATCCGAGAACGCATCAACATCACGAGCGAGCGCTGGGTCGATGGAGCGGTGAAAAGAAAGGTCTGCTGGGAGGGACGTCGCGGCTAGACGGGTGGTGGTGAGCGCTGCTGCTTGAAGTGCATCAGAGTAAGCGGTGAATGTGTCTGTATCGATGTTCAAATGTATCTCTGACGGCGTCACCATTGTCGGCGGTGAGCTGCTCAACGTACAAGACGATGGGCAAATTGATGTCGGTCACGTGGATGGAGTCACATAGTCAAGCCGATCATGGCCTCTGAGATCTTCCACTATGTTTCCCCAGTTCAATGCAAGTTACATCCTGGCATTCCAATTCTCTTCTTGGTTTCCTTTCTTCTCTTCCATGTCCATCAGATCGACCATAATCAGACCCCTGGACCAGGCATTCAAAGACTACCTAGAGTCAGATGGGGTATTCGTTCCGGAAGGATCTGAAGACGCGTCGGTCTTTTGCTCGCACTCTAATAGCATCGCTGAGATACCTATCTGCAGTGTAGCTGAAAGCACACTTTCGGACGAGGACGAAAGTGAGGGCTCTGATAGATCCGAACCCGAGGTTCAACATTTTTCGTTTCCGGAGCTGGACGCAAGAATACGAGCTGCCATTGATCAATATCAAGCAGTCTTCCCAAAATTAAACTTCTCCTCCCCAAAGGTGTGCACAAAATGAGTCCCATTTACATTATTCGCATACATAAGCAGGACAATTAGGACGCCGCATGGATCCTACCCATGTCCTCTCCCCTCAAATGCACCTCTCCCGCTGATGTTTACCTTCTATTGAAGTCGTCCGACCTTGTCACACATGACCTGAACGTTGAACGCGTCTTCGAGGGGTGTGGTACAGACGACCAACCATCGTACGACCTAGAGCTTGTACTCAGGAAATGGTATCCCGTGGACCAACGTCGAGAGGTACGATGTTTCGTGCGGAATGACACACTTCTCGGTTTGTGCAATCGACTCCGAATCGCGGACTGCATCGCCCATCTTGCATATCTAGGGATCACCCAAAGAGATATGAACTTCTGCGATTATATGATTGATCCTGTCACACAAACCACGATTAAATTGACAGTACGTCGTTTATGGGAAGGAAATATTCGGCCCAACTGGACGCTGACTCAACCGGATTGTGCGTATCCTTTGTTGAACGACCGAGCGGAGTAGGGCTGACTGTTGAACTCTGCACGACTGATGGCTCGGGCAGATGTCTTTGATCTTTTACTCACCCGCGATCTTTCCCGAGGATATATCCTCGACTTCAACCCCTATGCGTCGCGCACGGATCCTCTTTTATTCAGTTATGAAGAACTCCATGCCCTTTTCATCCGCGCAACTGGCGAACGTGTCGAATCATCCGACGGAAGCACAGATACCCTTGACCTCCCGGAATTCCGAGTAGTAGATTCGCCAATGCATCCGACTGCGACACGCAACGCGCCAGCGCACCAGCACAACATGGTACCTATAGAGGCGCTCAGTCTCAGTGAGGGCAAAAGCATAACTGAATTTTCCGAGATTTGGAGGGATGAAGTTAAGCGAGCAATGCTAGATGGGGGCAAAGACCATGCTACATATGAATCCTCCAACTAAAAGATCAAATCCATCAATTGCTTCTACAAACTCGTCGCAAGTAAGTAGACGGCGCTGCAGGGGTATTCTCCTTCTATAGCCTGGCCCTGGGTTTGATTTGCTTTCTCATTCTTTCGATGATTTCTTCTGCCTCGCTCTCGATTCTGCTTAGCAGAACCTCGCATGTAGGGATATCTTTGATGAGGCCCATAGCAATGCCAGCACTCCAAATCCCGTACTCCGGGTCTCCAATGTCATATACAACCTTTCCTCTCGCACCCGATACAAGATCGCGTAAATCGGCGAATTGCGCACCACCTGGTCTCCGTTCAAGTGCCACAACCTGCTTTGACACCGAGTTCTTGAATACTCGTGCTGTATTGTTCAGACTGCGGAAGATATGGACAGTATCTTGTTCAGTGGATGCGACAATCTTCTCTTTGATGCCTTGGTGGATTGGACTGATCCTCTTTCAGCGAAATAATTCCGGCGAAACGATGATAAAGTTACCTCTCAACCGTACACATGAAGCGTGTACCTACAACACGCGTTTCACAGCTTTTGCCTAGTCGAGTGTGATAGATTCACGCACCCATATTTACACCCTATTAGAGTGGAGTAGTTTAGGCGCTTGAATTTATTGTCTGTAATGGCAAAAACTTACTGCGGCACCGAGGGCTATTGCAGCCGCCAAACCGCGACCATCAGCAACCCCTCCAGATGCGATATATGGTATCTTCAGCTCTTGTGCTGCTCTAGCCAGCTATACAGAAACCAGTGTTATAGCAATTTGTAGAAAATGTGAATCCCCTACCAACACGAGACCCCCAATATCCTCTTCTCCAGGGTGACCCGCGCCTTGGGATAGTGATTAAGCACTGGTCCAGAAATCGATTCTGCACTTGCCATACATTCAAAGCCGTCGATGCTGAGGACATCGACACCCATCCGCTCCGCAGACTAAGAGTAAATTGGATTCGTGATGTCAGAACGTCGCAGAGAGAGGAAGACAGCTCTATCCCAACCTTTGCATGTCTAATGGTCGTGCACTTGTGAATCACGATGCACCCGTGTGATTTAAAGAAGCTGATGAGTTTTCCCGCTGCAGCCCATTATCAAAAGTGGAAGAAACGTTGGGGGACGAAACTCACGATTGTTCCCAGCGGTCTCAAAAATCCGAACACCCTCCTCGACCGCAACACGAGCGTAACCTTCATAGTCCGGGGGATTGATGGTAGGAAGGAGGGTGAGGTTGACACCAAATGGCTTGTTGGTGACTGCTCTTGTCTCGCGGATAGCAGTGCGCAGGGCATCTGGACTGGGTTGAGTGAGAGCTGTTAGGATTCCTGGAAACGGTGCCATTAGCCATGCAATATTGCATCGTGCTTAATGAACTCGCCGAGACCGCCTGCGTTGGAGATGGCAGAAACGAGTGGAGGCTTTCCAACCCTACAAAGTAAACTTAGGATGAATCTCATAACATACGATGTCCATACCATTGCATTCCACCCTGGACGACTGGTCTAGAAACGTGAATGATGTTAAGTACATATATATCAGCTTGCTTCTGAAGTTACGAGGTACGCACATCCGTATGCCCAGGAGCTCAGTTAAAAGCGTGGTTATCATTTTCACCGAAAGTGACGCAGACGACGGAGAGGTTGTGGTTTGAATACTTACGAGTCAACCGGTGATCGACGTGTTGATGAGCTGGTCCGAGCGGCATGTGATATGTTCCGGTTATAATTACATACCCGATCGGTGGGCGCCGCAGAGCTTCCACTATTCAAAGATAATCTCTTAACGGACAATTATTCAGCCTCGTAACATTTACGCAGTTTTTGTGATGAACATCGTGGATGATCCCCCCGATATGCAGACTCAAACACCCCTCGATCCCAGTCCTTATGGATTAGGGACAGAGTCCTTAGTGTTCTTCAAGTCCACCACTGGTATCCATGATGCCGATGAACTCAAAGCACACATTCTAAATGTTCGAGCACAAGCGTATGCTGTGTGTGCTCGAGGCAAATTATTATTAGAACGTGTCCGATACCAAGCTTGCTTTTCAGGTGGCCCCTTACCCTTGTATACGTTGCTTCAACTTCACGAGGTATGCTTGTCATCTTACTCGACCGGAGATCATGTCTCATGTACTTGCAAGGCTCAAGATATCCAAAGTCCCCGCTTACGCGGATGTTTTGAAACTGGGCCGAGAACGCGAAGGTGCTTTGCTCCTTGATATTGGATGTTGCTGTGCGTCCTTGCGCCACCGTGTTATGTGTCAAAACGCTGCACGTCAGCTTTTCAGTTGGGGGTGACACGCGCAAAGCTGCATTAGATGGCTTCCCTGCCAAACAAATTGTCGCGTCAGATCTGAGACGAGGTGAAAATAAGCTCTTGCTCTCGTTATCTAGCTTCTCACACCCGATTTTCAATCCATGGCCAGAGCTCTGGGATCTTGGACACGTACTTTTCCGTTCCAGTCCCAAGTCATTTCCAGCAACATTCCTGGCGGGAGACGCCCTCGACCCAGCTTTCCTATCTCCTTGCACGAGCGGAGCGGAACCTCTCAAGGAGGTAAACTTGTCGAACATTAACACACTGAATGATCTCCATGGAAAGGTTTCAGCTATTTGGGCTGGCTCGTTCTTCCATGTCAGTTTCACTTATCTGCTACTGGACATCCAAATTGCTGAAAACCATTTTTTGAAGCTTTTCTCAGAGAAAAATCAGCGTCAACTCGCACATGCCTTGGGTTCCCTTTTATCTCCCAAGAGTGGGAGCGTCATATTTGGCTCTCATATAGCGTTGCCCAACAAGGGTGTTCTCACCGAGAAGATCTCTGATAGGGATGTTAAAATGTTTTGCCATGATCCGGATTCATGGAAAGAAATGTGGGTGGGGCGTTCGATTGCTGAGAGCATGAATGGTGTCGATCCTGCGGATAACGTGGCAGTTTTCCCTCCTGACAGCATAAAACTTGCGTCGACGTTGATAGCGAAACCTGAGGCCGCGGAGAACCGGAGGTTCTTAGTGTGGAGTATCACAAGGGGGTAGATATGGGATCTTCATCAGAGCAGAAATATTCATTAATAAATTGTGTGTACTAAGCTTGTTTCTGTTGGATTGCCGGTAGCGATGTTAGCTGCGGGGAAGTCGAAACTTGAAAGGAACACGTTTCAGTGAAGTCAATGAGACCATATTCCAATTTCCAAAACGTACTCCTGTAAAATTGGTAGGGATACTATGCACCTGTGCGGGTCACGGACGCCTACTATCTAGTCGTCTCGAGACATCCTGCCAGTGGGAAGGTGCTCTCTGTGTAGGAACTCATCTGCCCCGGCGTTCACCCGAATTTCCTATAATGGCTAGAAACTAGGTGTGGGTGCGATTGCTTGGGTACAGGTCCGAAGCACCGCATGATAACCTTGCCTCAGACCGTCCTATTGAGGCAAAAGGCAAGCCGTATAGAGCAAGCCCGTCGTCTCAATACAGGTTACGAGGGTTGGTACCCATGGGTTACCGGTTACCCGTGCCATTGCCTAGCAGCAGGTTTCTAAGATAGATAGATCGGGAGCGAATTTCAGAACTGCGGTATTTATTTAATCTCCGACATCTAGCTCATAAGTATCCAAGTCCTAGTCAGCACTATCGGCAAATGCGAGCTCCGGTCGAATCAACGCCCAAGGTTGCAACACTGTTGTAACAGGTACGATCACTGGCAAGGGTATGATTGACAGTTGCGTATGACTTCATTTTCCAGTCTCAGGGTTACAGTAGTAATTCTGATCTTTATTTGGAAAGCGCCCCCACGAGTCGTTGAAGCTCGTCGATCCGTCAAGTTACTCAAGTGAGTTATTGGCCGGAATAACTCAGTAGGATTTCTGATAATCCCTACCGAGGTACGATCAAAAAACCCATGCGCGGACCTGTCACTTTTGGCGGGCAGACCTGAAAACAGAAAATATATCCACACACAGATCACCGATGAGTACTGAGTCCTCATTGAATACATATATTGCATCATATGGGACGAACATCGACTCGCCCTGTATCCTCGCCGGTATTGTTCATACCCATAACTTCGTCTATCCCCTGGCATGAATCGTCTGCCGCTCACATTCTTTTGTCTTTTTATTTTGTCTCAGCTTGTTCTGAGCCTTTCTCCGACTTACTTGCCTTGCCAACTTCAGAAACCTGCCGGAGAATCAGCCCTCACAGGATGTCCTGAGGGAACACTCTATGTTTCACCTATTGATGGGAGTGCGAATTTTACAAGCGTCCAGGAGGCCATCGATTCCCTGTGAGCTCTGCCATCCTGATTCCCTGGAGGGGCGCTGACGGTGCAATAGCCCCGAAACAGATAATTCTGTCATCCTTATTGGACAAGGACAGTACTTCGAGATGGTTGACGTGACACGTTCTGCGCCTCTCACACTATTAGTGAGCCTATCTTGTAACACTGTGTAATATTACCATGGAGGCTAACACATTGCTCAGGGTCAGCTAGACTCTGCCACTGCCTCCATCCGAGCTGGGAATGCTTCCCAGCGTAACCTTGTAAACATCTGGAACAACCGAGGTGTCAGCGATGGCTTTACGGATGAGGAGACTGCAACACTGACTGTGGCCCCTTCCATTGGCTACCCCTTTGGAAGTGTTGATTTCAAAGCTTACAATATCGACTTTGAAAATCGTGCTGTCAGTCCACTTTGCTTGAACAGAGAAATTTGCAGCCATTGAATTCCTTGTAGTCCAATTACGCAATCTCCCAAGCACTCGTGACTTCCATCACGTTGGCCAACGCATCATTCTATGGTTGCACTTTCGCAAGTTGGCAGGATACGTGGTATGCCGGCTACGGCTCCAGCACGTATGCTGTTGATAGTATTATATACGGATCGACTGACTGTACGTTTTTGCTCCCATTCCGTTTCTAATCTTTTGATAATTAATTCTCGCTAGACCTCTTTGGGTATGGAATCACGTAGGTTCTGTGTCGTGGGTCCCAGAGTTGCGATAGCTGATTTCTGCAGTTGGTTCCAATCAGGGACCCTTGCAAACCGTGCGTGCGGGGGTGGCATTACTGCCTGGCAGGGGACACCTGGTACAAGGAACGGCGTATACATCGCCGACTCGAGCATCATTCGTGTAAGCTTACGGTATTTTTGTAGTGCACTACCTGACGTCGGTGTCCTGTCTAGTCACCAGATGCAGATCCAGCCACCGTGACCACAGGGAGCTGCTTTCTTGGTAACTGACAATGTTATTTCGAGGGTAAATTGACTAATATTTGCTTAGGGCGCCCCTGGAATGAAAATGCGGTTGCTGTCTTCCTCCGCAACTATATGGATGACAGCATCAATTCCGCTGGATTCAGGTCGTGGAGCGGACAGTGAGTTGTTTCAGTTCCACTTGAACGTGTTTCAATTAAATCCGCATGCGTGCCATGATAGGGGCGACGTGCCCGCCACAGTCTTTTACGCTGAGTATAACTCAACCGGTAGGTGCTTTATGAACCCATGTGATCACCCGTACTAAGTACGATATAGGTCCAGGGGGTGACACATCCGCCCGGGTTCCAGAGGATCAGATCCTGACCTTCGACCAAGAGAAAAAACAAGGGCTCAAACATGTGTTCCACGAGACACCGGGATGGATTGACTTTGGATACCAACACTAAAACTTTTTGGCTGCTGGTCAGTAGTGTACAGAGGTCATAGATGTACTGGATGCACGTGACCGCGACGCGTGTTGGAGTTTCGTGTAGATTTTGTCTTGTTCTGAGCCGGTGACCACAACAGTGGGGTTTGCTTAACCAGAGACATGGCCTCGATCGGATCCGTCACGAAGCAAATTGCAGCGCTTGAAATCTCCTCCAAGAAGCAGCCCAATCCACCACCAACTCGGCCAACGCACTCGAAACAGCCAAGTCAGACCGTTGCAAAACTCCTCACCAAATATGCTGCACCCAATCCCATCCCAAAGCCTGCCCAACCATCTGCTCTCCGAAATCAAACGAACGCAGAGAACAAAACCACCGCGCCACCGTCCACGACTAAACCCGTCGCCAAACCGCCCACCATCGACATTGGAAAGTATGACGGTGGGTTCGAAATAGACAACGAGAAAAGAGGCGAGAAAGTATACGGGGAAGCCGCCGAAGATCTGGCACTCGATTCGAGCGTCTCAAAGTATGTCTCTTCGTAATACTGTCCTCATCGATCGTGACATCCTGCAGAATACAACCCACCCGCGAATGGAGCCTGAACTCGTTCGACATTGGCCGCCCACTTGGAAAGGGTAAATTTGGTCGCGTATACATGGTCCGCACCAAAGTCGAACCGCACTACATCCTCGCACTCAAGTGCCTGTACAAATCCGAAATCGTCCAGTCTCGCGTCGAGAAGCAAATCCGTCGAGAAATAGAAATCCAGCAGAACCTTCGCCATCCAAACGTATTACGTTTATATGGCTATTTCCACGACGAGAAGCGCATCTTCCTCATGCTCGAGTTTGCAGGCAAAGGCGAACTTTACAAGCAGCTGAGCAAACACGGGAGTTTCTCTGAGAAGCGCAGCTCGAGATATATTGACCAAATGGCGGACGCACTGCAGTATTTGCACTCGAAACATGTTATCCACAGAGATATTAAGCCGGAAAATCTCTTGCTAGGTATCAACGGCGAGCTCAAGATCGGGGATTTCGGGTGGAGCGTGCATGCGCCGAGCAACCGGCGAATGACGCTCTGTGGTACATTGGACTATCTTCCCCCGGAAATGGTGGAGGGAAAGGAACACAACGAAAAGGTGGATTACTGGGCACTCGGAGTGCTCACATATGAATTTATGGTCGGAAACCCACCCTTCGAAGACAGGAGCAGCGTTAACGGTCAGTGTCTCTGCTCCAGTCACGTTGGTCAAGGCTCATCTCGATGCAGCCACATATCGACGGATAGCAAAGGTTGATCTTCGCATACCTGCCCATGTCTCGCCTGAAGCGAGAGACGTAATCTCCAAGGTGGGCTCTTCCCCTCGTTTCCGTGGATCCAGGCCCGGGGTGCTAATACTACCCTAGCTCCTGAAATATAACCCGGAAGAACGGATTCCCTTGGTAGAAGTTTCCCGGCATCCCTGGATTGTCAAATACCGTCCAAAGGGGACTTCACGAGGTGGAAGTGAGGCCTAGGTCCAATAAGATTTCACTGGCCGTCAATTTTGGAAGTCACGGCGCTGCAGTTTCACTGCAGTGTTCTATCGACTTGCTCTCAAGTGTTTCGTCATCTAAAGTCGTATGTACGTTTGCATGTACTGATTCTGGTGTTGACAAGAATGCTCGATATCGAAAAAAAAAAAAGGATACGAAACCCCCATTTTACGAGGAGAAATCATTTGTATGTTGTAAGGACGTGACTCGGGTACAAAGAAATGTATCCGGTTGAGCGGCTCAGAGACGGGGTGCCTTTGGTATTAGAGGTCATTTATTCCGTGGTCTAATTCAGGATGAATGACAAGAATGTAACATCGTCGTCTAGCTACCCTCTCGTAGTAGATGCTTGGAAAAAGCAAGAACGACCGAGGAGGCACCATACCCTAATATATCATCGAAGACATATCTGCCCGCATGCGGTTGTAGTCAAGGAGACCCTCGATGGGTCCAAGAGCTGCGATCGCGACCTACACAAAGCTTATCAATATCCACACATCACGAGAAGGTGCAGGAGAGTGGACGCACATCCTTGTCCCAAAGGTATTTCTGAGCAACGCGCCTGATTTCTTCAGGAGTAACAGCATCGACAGCATTCTCAATTTGCTTGGGTGTCATACGACGACCAGTGGTGACCAGCTGTCGGCCTATGTCTTCAGCGATAGCGGTGGTCCCGTCCAGGCTAAGAAGAAGGCCAGCCTTGAGTTGACTTTTAGCACGCTCGACCTCGACATGGGTAGGAGCCATAGACATGCGTGCCCATTCCTTGAGTGTGAAGTGGGCCATATCGTCGAGATTCATAAGGTTCTCTGACACCAGGTAGATGCCCCAGAGACCGGTATCCGAGTAAGATGTAGAGAAAGACATGAAGCTGTTGGCGAGGTTGTTTGAAGAAATGATATGAGAGAGCCGGGAAGATAGCAGAGAGGATGCACCCAAGGAACGGTCCCAGTTACCCATAATTGATTGCATTGCCAGCATGGGGAAATAGTCAGGGGAACTCCAACCCACGCCCTCGACAGCAATAGCAACATGGGCGCATGGGAGTTCATCGTCACGGATCCGAACTTCCGAGCCAACGAAGTCGGTGCGAGAGTGGGCAAGACGACCAAGGGGTATGGGGTTAGGTGAGACAGGGAGGGAAGAGAAATGTTTTTCGGCTAGTTTTACAAGCTCCTGGTGGTCAACACCGCCCGCGCCGACAAGAACCATGCGGTCACCAGTGTAGTTCGTCTTGATGTAATTTGCGAGATCATCACGCTTGATGGACAATATATTGGCTTTGGGACCGAGAATTGTCCGGCCAAGGGGTTGACCTATGGGGGTGTTGGCAATAGCATGAAGGAGAACAGAGGATATACCTTGGAATGCGACGGAATGGAGATGGTCGAAGACAACTTCTTCAAGTTGCTTGTCGACTTCCTGCTGCTCACGGAGGATAACATCTCGCTCGCGCTCAACCGCAGCATTCTCAAGCTTGGAATTTTGGAGTATGTCGCTGATGATGTCGACTGCGACCGGGACGTCCTTGCGGAAGCTCTTGGCATAGTAAACGGTTTGTTCACGTGAGGTATACGCGTTCAGGTGTGCGCCAAGATTTTCTACTTCGAGCTCGAGCGCATGTTGGTTTCTGCGACTTGTTCCCTTGAAAGCCATATGTTCCAAAAAGTGCGCTGTTCCATTCGTTTTGTCTGTCTCTGCGCGAGAGCCTGCGTCTATCCAAACACCGACAGTAGCGGTCTGCGCATGTGGATGGGACTCTGTTGCGACAGTAAGACCGTTTGGGAGTGTGGTTGTCTCGGTGATGGGTGCCGGGATGTTCACAGCCGTTGCGAACGACCGCAAGGGCCGCTGGGTGTGTCAGATTTCGAAGTGGGCAATGAGAGGGGAGAACTCACAGGGTGACGAGCTGCACTGCGGAGGGCACGACCCAGCGACGCCGACAACGTTCGAGAGACCATTCGGGAGAAAGACAAAGTGAGCTGCCCTCCACCAAAACCTCGGGTGTTCTCGGTCATTCGGATTTTGCCGATTTTCTTCCTCCGATGTAATCACGTGATGGAACGAGAGAGCACGTCCGGGTCTTCGTTTCTGGCATGTCATTCTCATTTTGCGTCTATGCTCTGCCCATCCTAGTCTGTTATAGGTTGCTGTGAAGAGACTGAGATATTTTGAATCCGAGAGTCCCGAAGGAAACTGGAGGAAATAGATGGCAAGTCCTCGAGCTCGGTCCTTCGAGAAGACTCGAGCATCCAAACATCATTCTTTACTCGGTGTGACGAAAGATTTTGGACCACCATTCGCAGGTGCATGACATCGAGAAATTGTGCGTTCTCGTCATGCGCCATCGCCCAACCCTTTCTGATCCTATAATTTTGTCGTAGTGCATTCGATTCTCATTTTCCACGGAGACTTGCGTGTATGTTTACGCCCTATGTCTTATCGCGCACTTATCTTTCACCAGGACAACGTGCTCATCGATGAGGAGCACAATCCCCGAATAAGTGATTTTGGCCTCGCGGCTATCGGAAGGCTGCAGTCCAGCCTGTCATACTTGCAACGGTTATCAGGCACGAACAGCGCAGGAGCCGCAAGATGGGCAGCACCTGAGCAGCTCACTGGCCGCAAACCCAATCCATCGGGGGACATATCACCTTGCTTGACAAGTTGTAACAAACTTTTTCCGTATTCCGAACGCCGAACTGATATATACCAGTTTTAAGTGATACTTTCTTACGACGATGATGACGACGACGCTCGATGAAAGTATTTCCAAACATACAATTGGACTAATCAAGGCTAACGGTACGGCGATGTGGAGCCTAAGTCGTCGCCGGTTCAAAAGCAGGAACGACCGCTGAGGTTGCACCAGGAGGCTAGGCTGACTGTACCGACGATGGAACAACCCCGTGGGTGTCCAACGGGCAAATGACAGACTTGGTGACGACCCAGTTGCTCGCCCGCTGTCGCACCACGTCCCCTTCGTGCTGCCTCCCTCATGCCGCATCGCCCGCCTTAGCACCGCCGAGCCCACTCACCCACTTGCGGGGTTCGTATCGACGGCGGACACCTGGGATGATCGATGGCGGCAAGAGCGAGCGAGAGCGAGGAAGACTGCATGCAGACGGTGCGAGGCATGAAAATGCGCATGCATGGAACGACACCGCCCGAGTGCAACCGTGGATGTAAGCATGAAAGGGTTTGCACGCGAGCTATCACGGGCGTTCCTGGTTGTAGGTGGTTGTATCCTAGTGCAGTGCAGTTTCAGTTTGCAGATCCATTGACTACTCTACTGCGGTCCGCAGGCCATCTGAGAACTGTGATTGGACAGCACGAAAGGAAATCAAGGGCCTTTCGTGCGCTAAGACCGAGTTGAAGGTGGTAATACTGACGGCGAACCATTGTATGGCAAAAAATATGGTCGGACGTGATTATCCGGCAGGATTTGACTAGTTTCGGGCCAGGCAAAGAGCCAAAAACTTATAAAAGGATCCACACTTGCAGCAGAATCCCCACCTCTACAGACCAAGTACATCCTCTTCATCGTGTTCGCTCGTCTTCAAGTTACCTCCGTTTTCATTGCACTGGTTGCTATGGTTGCCGCTGCCGCCACACCACCAATGATGCAAGGCAGTATACTGCAAACCTGCTTGGAATGTAAGTCATGTTTTCGTCCACTGTTGAGCCATGTTGACGTGCGCGCGACCAGTCCCTTACTGGTTTGGGTTCGCAGACTGTACGCCTGTTGGGCCTGATGGGAAGCCTGACTGTCCCTACACCAAGTTCTGCTGCAATGTTATCGTGAGTAGCCAACTTACAACTGGAAACGCAACGAGATTGTCTGACCCGCGACATGACAGGAGGGCACCTCCGCAACCCAGTACGCTCAAGCCTGAGCGTATGCCTACCCGAGCTTTGTCGAGCGGGATCAAGGTCGTGGAATGGATGATGGGGCTCGTTATGTTTCCAGCTCCTAGGTCAGGTTCTAAAGAGGGTGTATCCGCCTCAGATCTAGTCATGTCAAATTCGAGTAATGAGAACAGTAAAAATCAGGTTCTTGTCTTGCAGTCCTCATTGACCAAGCGGGCTCCGGAGCCAAGTTGGTCCTTGGTTCAGGGAACAAGGCTTTAGGAAATAAGGTACTTCCCGTCTCGTAAGCTCGGAGGGTCGGGCCAGGTCGATATAATTGTTAATGGAACTGACTCGGATGACGTCATGCCATGTCGCCGTTCACGTCACCACGCCTCGCCCAGCGGCCTGTCAATGAGTAATTGAAAGTTTTGTCAAGGTCGAAAAGTTGCGGCACCACAACGACCTGCGAGGGAGCGCTGTGCGTGAGCGGGAAGAGCGACGTGTATAATATTAATTAATTATTATGTAGTAGATCACATAGAACGTCTTTGTTGAGGCTGCGAGACACTAAGGCACGCCGTCGTGTGCGACCAGCGAGTCGCGTCGCGTCGTATGGGTCGGGTTGCGCGAGCACGTTCCCGTCGTTTAAGTATGAGCAGTAGGTCGCGTGGGGTCGTATGGGTCGGTTCGTGTGTGAACGTTTGAACGCTTGAGCAGTAGGTTGCGTTGGGTCGTGTGAGTCGAGTTGTGTGCGTTGGGTTGTGTCCATCGGATTCTGGGTTTGAACCCAGCAACGGGTCGGGTCAGGTCGTGTGCGTCAGGTCGTGTGCACCGGGTGACGCAAGGGTAACGTGGTCTAATTCCATGAGGTGCTTCATAGTCTAACAATCCCTTCACAACTAAGCAACCCCATGGTGACGCTGAAACGTTCATTTCGACACAGGACGGTCCCATGACAATCCCGTACGTCCCCCGGGAATGACACACTTCCAAAGCCCTTGCGCCCCACGCGAGAGGGTAAACCCATTCTCCGATGCTGCAAGGAAAGCGTCCGAAACGACCGCGTGGTCACTATCTGTTGCTAGGCCGTCTGTAATCTCAACCCCGGAGCTCTTCGCCAGGGGCATCTCTGGTGCAACGAATAGTGAGATGCTGTTGGAATTGGAGTCCGGGACGTATCTCGGAGCATCCGGTACAGGGTCTCTGGACAAGTGATATAGCTGCCAATAAAGTCACAGGTCGATGATAACGCCGCGAGTGATGTGATTAACTCACGCGAATGATAGACCCTTCTCTCGGTGCTGAGGCTGCATCGAGAGCGATAGTTCCACGTGACGGATCCCCTGCATTGATGCGGTGGAGCTGGGAAAGCTGGATGGTCCGGTATTTTGGGTAAGACAACGTTAGTTATCCGGTGATAGACAAGAACGTAAGACGGAAATGGGTACCACGTACCTGTTGACTTGAAGGATCTATGACACCGACATAAAACTCATCCTCTTTACCTACCGATGTTGTATGCGAAGATGAAAGGCCATGGGTATGGATAGCTCTAAGCAGTAATTGAGTGGGATTCCCAGAATCTAGTGACAGAACCAAATTCCCTTCGGAACTGATAGTAAAAACAATTCAAGTGATACGAGTGAATCAAAAACAAAATTATTAGACCAGTCCCAGACAGAGGGGAAGAGCTACTAGACACCTCGTAACGTTCAGATTAGTGCTTAGCGTGACTAGCGCAGGGAAGGAAAGCTCGACCACCGGTGGAGGCGAAGAAGGGGAGGAATTGAGCGCGATACCGACAGCCCCATTAGAGAAAATCGACCCGTTGTGGAAGAGTGTAACTGGACGACCGGTGATGAAGGGAGTAGACGAGGCAATGAGAGAAAGCTGTACAGTATCAAAGAATACACCGGGTGTAGACGACAAGGGTGTAAGACGGAAAATGGGCTGATACAGATGTTGCGATATTACAGACCTTATTCGCTCGCGGAAACGCACCTTCTAGCACAGTCGCAAGCCCTTCTGGTGCCTTGTCGGAGAAGCAGAGGATATTCTCTATGGCTGATGGGCTGAGGGACGTGGCTCTTGCACAGTAAATTTGTTAACAAGGAAAAGACATACTCGAGATTTCGCAATGTATCAGGCAACGTCTCCGGGTCCGGGCCATTTCCGCGTCTTGACGAGTTTGCGGTGCGATCCCAGATATCCTCCCAGTTGACCTTACCATCCGACCCTGAAAGATCAGTGATAGTTCGCATTTGTGAGTCCTTAATATTGACTCGTATTGCTCCATTTGTGTCCTCGGTTATCCTCTGTCGGGCAGCATGCCGCCTCCCGACTTGTGCCTCTGCACGACCCGAGATCGTGGAACGGAAGGACACGCCGTTTACTAACGCGTACGCGAGAGAGCAAGAATGGGGTCCACCGCGTATGCTCGGGTCGACGTATTGGTAGGGTAGTGGTGCGGATATGCAACCGACATGCTCGGGATAGAGCTGGGTGAGGGTGGATGTGATATCAGACAGGGCCTCTGGTGGAGTTGTCGACGAAGGAGCGAGTGCGAAGAGCAGGATTGGGTTCGGTGAAGACGGTTTATGTCTTGACTGGAGAATGCTGAGCAGTGAGCGCGCACATCGAGCATTGTAGGTGACCGCAGCGGAAACTTGCGACGGCATTCGCGAATCGACGTCGACGTTCAGAAAAACCTTGACAGCCTCCCAGTCTCCGTTGTACACTCAGTGGACCTCCGAGTTGGTCTGGCATGCTGACTCATCCCTCAGACTCTTACCATGCTGATCCCGCCCCAGAGTAATTATTTTATTTTATTGAAGTCCTTGAACGCTCATCGTCTTCCGGTGCGCTGACACTCTGCTCGGAAGCTCGTTTTGAGCGGATTGGGCAGTGGACACAAATGACCCCGTCCGAAACGATTGTTCAGGAGGCTCATGGTTTACCCAAGAGCTTCAAACCGTACCAAGGAAGCGCCCATAGTACGTGGCCCCCTTCTCACTTTGTGCCGCAGACTCACGGCATAGTAAACGCTGCAGTAGTAAGCCTCTTGGCAGAGACATGCTTGTGGTGCAGGACTTGTCGGTCTAAGCCCGCGAACCGTCTGACCTTTGTTTCCACCATACCGTCTGCACCAGCGTGCAGGTTTGACGGGGTGTGTAAATTGAACTGCTGAAGCCAAAAATACCGCGAATGTGCTTGTCTAGCATTCTGCGATCAGTTAAGCCCACGACATGGATTGTACGTTTCGGATCCTCATTCACAACTGAGCGATAGGCGGTTCATGTCGGCGCATCGTGTATCAGCACTGAGATTGCTTCGTAATCCACTTGCACGTGCGCCGGTGAGTAAATTATTGAACATCGACATTCCATTTCGTCTGTATTCATCATCAAAACATGCTGTACATTAACTTGATTTACGCTCAATCAAGATCCACTCCGCGTTTGCAACTTTTCGACCACCGACAGGAGGGGATAGGAGGGGGAGTAGGGATCAGCGGGGGAGTCCATCCCCTCTTCGCTTTCGCCGAAGTTGTATCGCTCTCTGGCTGGTCCGACTCGTCTTGAGTGGGGGATCTGCGTGGAAGCAACCATCAATTGACACATCTCAAAGTTGCACCGGTCAAAGGGACTCACGAGACCTGACCCCTCAAAGCAATCGCGTTTTCCTGTGTCAAATTTATTGGCTGGCTACTGTTCAGTGCGGCCTGAATAATATTCGACAATTCTTGCAATTGTTCCGCACCGAAGGTTCTGCAGTGGGCTCGTTCAATTTCGTCAAGGAATTATAAACTGATGTAGATCTAACTGACGACAAAAGTGCGTCAACTATATCGCTGTCAGTCTGCGTAATTACACCAGCTTGGACTGCTTCATTGATCCAAGATTCGACCGTAGACTGAGTCTCTTGACCTCCGGCGACATCCCGCTTGCAGCTTCGGGACCACCAACAAGAAGGAATTGAGGGAGGCGAAGGAATTGAGGGAGGCGAAGGAATCAGAGGAGTCCACACCCTTTTTACGTCCCGCTTGCGGCTCCGGGACGACCAACACGAAGGAATCGGCGGAGGACTAGGAATCGGTGGGGGAGTCCACCTCTTCGCTTCCGTCGTAGTGTTGTTTGCCGTAGCACCACCAGTGGAGTTGGGGAGCAGCGACGTGGGATTAGTCACCAATGACTCGAGGAGGAGCAGTGAATCTTCAGAGATTTTCATGAGCCTACTCTCAGTTAGCCATCATCAAAAACCGTCTCATTTTTTGGTACGTACTGAGGGAGCTGGAGGAGAGTGTTTGCCTCGTCTTGGGTAATGACGCCTTGTTGAAGAGCACTATTGATAATGTTGACAATCTCAGTCTCGATGTCCTGCCGTTTACACGTGCGACTCTGCCAGCAAGCCGGGATGGGAGGAGGAGGCTGGATGGGAGGGGGAGACGGGACAGGCGGTGGGGTCCACGATCGCTTGCTCGCGGACCTCTTTCCTGAACTCCACCCGGAAAGCTCAACTCTATCACCAGGATGTCAGCAAATGACGGTCTGTTCGTTTGCCTATTTACTCACGGAATGGGTCACTGCGGAAACAGACATGACCGGGGCGATAGCAATGGCTACGAAAGCTACGGAGAATACAGCACTGGAGTGCATCTTGCAATAGTGAACAAAGTGAATTGATAAATGAGAGCGTTATCAGGCCGTCAACGGGAAGCTGATGTTAGTTGGGGAATACAGAAAAGGCTAACAGAGAGCAGACTGTGAGCAGGCCAACATGAGGGAGGCGGATAGACTTACTAGCCAGTACCTGGGAGCCGAACGAAATGGAAGAAGGCTACTGAAACGGGAATAAAAGGCTGGCATTTATACATTCGAGAAATGAGGAATGGGAAGCAGTCAGCTTAGGCTGCTGGGTCACTCAAACAACTGACGGCAACTCACAGCCCACTCATGACGAAAGCATCAACACCAAACCTGTGCTTGGAAATCATGGATTGCTGATGGGCCAGATCATCATTCCCGATACGGTAGTAGAGGGTTTATGGGGCCTGGTTCGAGTTCCATTCTGCAGGGAATTGCAAGAATCCGTCTTTATGTTTATTTATATCTACGTTGTTTGCCTTTTGCGTTCACCGCTCGGCACCTTGCCGTCCTGGTTCTCTTGTCTCGCTGACACGAAACGTACCGAGCGGCGACCCCTCTATTCCTGGATTGACCTCTGGATTGACTCTTGCTTGACACCCTTCATGCGGCTCGACAGATGGCTCGTTCGTGGGCACTTTGACGATACTGTAGACCGTTGCCTCGTCTCCCCTGCCCTCGCTTCGCTCTGGAGGTGACTCGTGCCGTTATTCAGGCGGATTTCGGTGGGACCTGCTTTACGGCAGATGTCCCCGTTGATGTTGTGGACATCGAGTGTGATGTCGTCGTTGGTAGTGAGTGGACTTCTATGTACCACCTCGTTATTGGTGACCGTGCAGCTGCTGAGTGCTCGTCGGGTGATCTTCCCGTGAGCCACGGAGTGTCGTCCGTTGTTCTTTCCTCACGACACGAGGAGTCTCCAATCAGTTTCCCCATTTCTGGGAGTTGTTCCGGTGAGCCTGCCTCTGATCAAGATGAGGTGTTAGGTCTTGTTTCTTCTGTTTCCACGCTGCGTGCAGAACCTGCCACTCAGGCATGTGCTGCACATCTGTAATGTCCCCTTCGAACCGTCCTCGAACCTTTTGAGACTTCGTCGGTCCCTTGAGTATGTACGTGGACCGTGTCAATCAATGCCGGCGTGAACGCGAGGTCTGGGTGTCTCACGGGATCCTGGCCCGTTGTCATACCCGATCACAAGAAGACCGAGATCGTGCGCCGGTATCGAGAGGCGACGTTGGATGTCGCAGACTGTCGCCGTAATCAAGGACATCACTGTCTTGTTGCGAGCTCGCGACAGAGGTGTCGGACATTTTGCGTCTCAGGTTCACATCAGGGACTTGATGGTCAACGCACAAGTGGTTGGGGTGGTCGTGGGGGACTTCGTTGTCGGCGGGTCATGTGAGTCTTGAGAAGAACTTTCTGAGTGAAACGCAGAGTGGTGTGTCTGCAAGTCACTCAGCGTCATGGGCGGCAGCTGCGTATGCTCGGCACTGGCACGTGATTGCCGGGTGTAATTATCCCCGTATCGGGGGTTGCCACAGATGTGGCCCGCAGGATTTATTGATGGTAGACGTGAAGCTTGGAACCATCTACACATAGTACTGTAACCACCACTTCTCGTGGATCTCGTTGCATGCGCCCCTTGAAGTACTGCATCGGGGGGAGATACGAACCTGGATGCGGGTCAACGCAGGGTTTTCGAAAGCTTGGTGAGGCTCGGTCACCGGGCAGTAGCAATTGATATCGAGCGCTAAGGCAGGAAGGATCGAATTCAACCAATTGATCAGATTCGGGATCGGCCGTCCGGCCCGCATGTCTAAGGATCTCAGATGAAAGATCAATCGACTACACTAGCACATCGGTCCCGCGGCGAATTGAAGGGATCTGAAGTACATCTAAATTTATAGACGTTTTTACTGTGGATATAATTGAATCGGATTCAGCTAGTCGTTGTGCTAAGATAGGCCAAGGCATCACAGGATAACAGTTAGCACCAGCCACAGTGACCGAAAAGGCCACTCAACAATGGATCATGAAGCTTTGAAGGGTAGAGTAGGGTAGAGTATGTGTGCCGGATCGATCGGGAACTTGTGACAATAAATATTCCTGGACCCGTAGGGGACAGGTTTGCAGATCGATAATTGTGGCTGAAGCGGAGTGGTAAAATCTACTGCAGTGAGAACGTTTGACCAAACGGGGACCTGCGTTGCGCCCTTTCGCTCGTTTCCCCCCCTTGCGTCGCCATAAACACGTCACTCCATCCCACGCCAATCGTTGTGATGGACGTTCCAGGAGGTTGTCTGGAGGTAGTGGAAGTCGCGACGGAGGTTTTGAGACAGGCGTCATTACTGCCTCTCTGCTGTATGCCAATTTCGACTTCGAGTGTGTCGGTTGTGAAGTAACTTCGTTGTGTTTATGGCCGCGTGCGGCGTGGTCCATGCGTTCTTGTGCGATTTCGCGACAATGCACTTCCCCCCCTCCCCCGCTCCGTGTCGGCGTTGCACGCCGTGTTGACATTCTCGCGCGCGACTGTGAAGTCAGAAATCGTGCAGCGTCTTCAGGCCCATCGGTGTGATGCACAGTGTTCGGATTGTCTAATGCTTGTCTTTAAAACAACAGGAACCCCCGACCCGTTCGGGAAGGTTGTGCCGAATCGTTTCGTGTCGCCTGCTGAATGTGTGCGTTCAGTGCGTCCCTCGGGAGCCATTGTGATGGCACGTTACTTGTCCGGATATCGCATCCATGCTGTTCGATGGCAATCTGCCGGGTGATGTGCTTGTGGTGAGGATGACAATGGCGGAAGCACTTCTTTTGGACCTCGCCGACCACGAGATACGCATGCTATTGCGGTGAGGGGAGGGTAGTGTGAGGCTCACTACTACGTTTTGTGCACTCCTGCGTTATCACGCGCTTTGTCAAAAACGCTGGGTCCAGGGAATGCCCGGAGGGCCTTGATATATTACAGGGAGTAGCATAATGAGTGTGTCGCGGTCAAACTAGGGTTTCATCTAACTCCTTCAGGATACTCTCGGGAAGAACAAGGTGCCCACGAGCCACGAGACTCTTTGTTTGCCGCACCAGGCAGCTTGTTTCCGTCCAGGCCGTCTCAGACGGTACGCGTTAAATAATCTGTTTGAGCGGTTCGCAAATCTGCCAGTATGATCAGTCTACTCATCCAACAATGTCACGCAAATATTGAGCTCACCGTCGCACGCACTCATTTGGGGCTGCTGGCAAACTATCCCTCAGCTCAAACGGTGCAATCGCTTCCTCAACTGTAACCGTGCGATGTACGCCTCCTCCTCGCTGGGGTGCGCGTCAAATCTGTACGGCAAAGGCACCTCGCGCGTGACGCGGTACTCCTCCGTGTTACTAAGGTGCTTGTTCTCGACTCGATCTGAAAGCGTCAAACACGTATTACAGTCATGGCCACGAACGAAAGGGACAATGACATACAAAGGTTCCACTGCACCCTCCTTAACATTTCCAACATGGCAGCAATGAACGTGCGCAGCTCGACGCTTGCCCCGTCGACGAATGTGTAAATCGGCCAGATGAAACGAATGCATAGGTTGCACACCTGCGAAAAGGATTGAAAGTTAGATAGGACAGGGTACGGGTCCGCGATCGTACCAAAGCAAAGTAGTACCACTGGACAACGTCAGTGGCGTTTGAGAAATCGAGACAAGGGAAACGCACTGGTACATGTGATTCGTAGACAAGTTCCTGTCTAAGGAGTGGGTATCGAGCATATGGTTGACACATTGACCAGTCTATCAAGACGTCCTGAGACACAAATATGTCATGGCGGTCGAAAGATACGGAGGTAGAAGAACTTGCCCATGTAAACGCGTACAACGAATTGACGGTCGCCGCGAAGCACCAGAGGATGTAGCTTTTGCCGGTATGGGGGCTCCCTGCGAGATGATTTTGGCTACGCGTTGACCATCATAGAGTCGGGCGCACCTTGGTGCCTCCAGTAGCAGTAAAAGAAGTATTGTATCATTCCCATCCCGTACTTCCCGGCCTATTGAAACCTGATAATGAATATAGAATTAATGGAGATCGTATAAATGCCGCACGTTGATAAGCTGTCCCAGCAGCTTCGAGTCCCGGTATCGCCTCAGGCTCTGCACGAAACGTACCAGGAAAGGTAACGAGCCCAGAAGATAATACCATCCCCAATTTTGAGCTATACCGCACGTAGACCATGCTTCTTGCGCTCGAGGGTCATACGCTGAGGATAGGTGCCTCGAGTAGGAGTAGAAGCAGCCCATGAAGTACAAGTTGGAAATCGGATACACAAGACTGCAAAACTGATCACTGGTAGTAACAAGGTGAGATGGTTTGGGTGACACAAACATCGGGGATCATACCCGAGCCAGAGATCTGTGAACTGGAAGGTCATCAGATTTCGAAGTTACCTGGTGACGTTGATACTGGGTGACATACATCGACGTTCCATATCCCACTAGCACCAAGCTTAGCTATTTTCTTGATTATCCACCAACGAGCGCCGCCCCACATGAAGCTCTGCATGTCCAGAAGTGGTTGGCGTCAGAGCTGGATGAGGAGCATCAGAAGGTGGTTGAAGAACTTACATGGAATGGATTAAACATAACCACGAGGGTGAGAACGAGCCAAACCAAGGGCCACAGGATTGGGGGACCGAGTTGAGCCATGGAGAACCAGAACCCGTAAGCGAGGGTGCACAAGAGGAACGAAGGAAGCTTTCGGGCATAGTTAAAACCACGTCCCATGTGGTAGCCATATAACACATACTTCAAAGTATTCCTTATGATCAAGCCTTGATCTTGGATTCAGTTCTGTACAAATTGTCAGAGAACAAACAGAACATGGTAGCAATAACGCACTGAAGATAAAGACGTAGTTGATTCTGCTGCGCACCCATACGAGGATATTGACGCCAATTAATAGCGCCATTAGTACCGGTACGAGGAGTATGGAATAAATGTAAAGCAGGATATTCCATGATCGGAGTGTTGTTCGTGTATACTCCTGGAAAGCTACCAATGGAGATCAGAATGATACCAATGAACAGTCTTGGAAGAGGTCCTACATATGTAACAACCTGCAGCAATCGCAGGCATGGCTAGCCCCAACCACAATCCGGAGCGGAATGTGATAAATTCGTGCGTCTTCGATGATGGTTCGACTCGAAGTTGGTTTTTGGCTTTCTTTATGTCACCGTGTTCTGGATACGAGGTCCACATGTCGGTGGCATCAAATACGTGAATCTACAATGCTCGCATTGCTCAGGCGTAGGGAGAACGTACCGAATCGCACCGCGAAAAGATGTTCCATTTCCTTGAGCATAGTGCTAACCGTAGCACCAGAAGCAAAAGCGGAAGGCTCTACCTGCAAGAATTCAATGCCTGAGTGCTACAACATCATTGACCAGTGTGGCTGCATACTTTCTCCTTCATGTAGGCGTTCAGGACAGAATTTTTGGTGATCTTTTCATATTTTCTCAATGCTTTGCGAAAGCCAGTAAGGTTAAGAATCTTGTTCCAAAACGCAAGGAAATCATAGGCATGGTCCAAGAATAGCACGGATGATAGTTAATTGCAAGTCCGACCGAGAAAATTTGAAGTCAACATGCCAACGCCTGACGCGTAGGTAAGAAAAGAGGCTCACTCTGTAACTGTTTAAGACCTCGAGGCCGCTGTAGTTACATGCCACATATCAGTATCGAGTTCGCAACCACGAAAACCAAATAGCAGCACGCGCGAGACCCGCCTCTCCCCGATCTTTCAATAGCCAATCTCGGAAGGAAGAGCATTATTCCAACGCACCGGTGATGTTCAGCAACAGCTTTTCGAAGTCGCCGTTTCGCGTCTCTATATGCTTGAGGGTCGAGGTGATACTTTGTTCCACCATACGATACGCTTGGAAGGCCATCCAAGCGTCTGGGTGGCAACTTAGCAGACTCGTCTATCACCCGGCGCTTTTCAGCTGCGCCTTTGGCAACTCCATCCTTTCTCCTGGGTCCAGAATGATCGCCACCCAAATGCCTGTGTTCAAGTACTCGTGTCCCTAATTTGGATGTATCGACGAACCCGTGACGTCCTAATATTTGTGAGTCGAAGGCAGAGCACTTTCGCCAAAACAAAAACTTTACCACCACGCCCCAATTCGGAAGCCAAAATTCCGTTCCCGCCGGCTTTATAAGGCTCTTCGGGTTTCGTGTTGCGGTCCGGGAGCCACTTGATCATCGACGAAAGTGCAAGTGGGACAGAAAGATACGCTCTCTTAGCCCAACCTTGGGCCTTCGAGTGCGCGGATGAGTCCTAACCGGTTCAGAGTTTAGTGCGATCTCAGTCCACAATAAAGGCCACCGACATAGAACATTTGACGGTGTACTCCAAGTTCGTTGAGTTGCCTTTTTAGCAATTTGGCACGTTCGTCCATCTCTTTTTCCCTTTCTGCGTAAAACGTTGCTACTTTGCCTAGCTCAGCATCAAGCATATCAAAAAACTTGGCATGGATGACGGGGAGATTAGAAAGTATTTTGTGCCAATGCGGTGGTGTAGGGGTTCCTGTTAAAGACAGGGATAAATTGCGGTAGACGTTAACGGACAGAAAAAACACATACCCGAATTCTTGAAAGGGGGCAGAACTGGAGAAAGATGCACTTTCAAGGGTAACGGCGTTTGTTGAAATGGTACGTTTAATGCTGATCCGGTCACACGAGGAAGACTGGCCAAGGCCAAACTGAAGGAAGGTACTGATATATTTTGTGAGCTCCCGACGCCGACCGTTATCGGAGTATTTGTGGCTTACTTCTTTCCTGGTTACTCGTTCTCCACCTCGTAGAGGAAGCTGGCCCATGGCCATTCGAGCCTATGATGTCATTCGTTGTAGGGTCAGCCCCCGAAACCAATAGCTTTGCGATGTGTGTTGAGGCTGTATTTCCTCCAGTCAAGTCCTCTGTCACGATTGAAGAAACGAATGCAGTTCATGTTCAGGGACATAATTAGTGTTCAAGAGTGTGCTCACCTTCAGACTCATCATATTGCTCCTCATTGTCTGGAGTGGAATGGTGGGTATTATCGACGTCTGTGTTCCCAAAGGAACTCGACGTATCGACTCGCTGCAGGGCTTGTGCTCGTATAACTCCTAACTGGACCTCAAGCCCGCGATAGTCTCTGTTGAAATCCCAAGGTATGAAAGCCATGTCAGGGCATGGTCATCCGAACAAGATGACAGTAAACCCATTACATGTAAGCGTTTTTCCACTCGGGGGTCTATGGAAAGCAGTTCAGCATGATTTATGCAGGGATGCAGCTCGAAGACACCCACCTGGGTATCTTGGAGGTATCTGTGGTGAAGCGGAGCGTGACAAACGGGCATTTGGTCAGGAATGGACAATGTAGTGAAGAAGATTGTTCCTCACCGCGCAAACTTCATGTCTCAATGCTGAGTCTGTCCAATCAAATTGACTAGACCGTTAGCATTCAACATCAAAGGCGGTCGCTGCGATGCAATATGGCGCTGTGATGGAGCGGGACGGAGCGGGACGTTTTTGTATCCATGATCCTAGAACCTGAAAAATCCTGCCACGGAACTGTGTGATTCAGCCGTCTGTTTCGAGACCACCACGGAACAAGAAGACGGCACACGAGTCAATTAAGTCAGTTTGAAACTTCCGAAAAGATACGATCAGATACGATCGTCCGAAACCCCGTATGGGGCTGGTGCGGATCCTGTCCCCGGTCCTGACCGGTAACATAGGCGTGTGCGTGGTGGCTAAACCTTCCGAGCAATGCAAGTAAAGGCAGGTAATGACCCTACCCCATTTGATGAACTTTATTAAAAAAAGAAATCTCGTTTATAGTCCTTAGGGCGGAGCCCCCTTGATGAACTTGTGCTGCAATGTGTCTATTAGTACAAATAGTCGTAATCCATTCATGCAGGCTGCTCAAGGAAAACACTCCTGACAGCGAAGTTCTCTGCCTCAGCAGAGTTTAGAGTGTGCCACTGGCACACGAGCAGAGTTATTTGCACCAGAACCTGGATTATGGCCGTTGAGCAACAAAACATGCCAAATGCATTGAAAATGCACCGTAGGATGTATATTCGGCATAATATGTGGAATTTGCAATGATTGGTCTATCAGTCATATGTAACCTTCTAAATATCGGCTTGCACCGGACACACACCTTGCACTGGTAAAAGGTTCGAAACCAGCAGGTCGTATACTGTCGTCCGTGTGCGTGCGAAGGTATACAAGTCATTCCATGGACGACCTATGCAAATAAGATGAGTTACCTCGACCAATACGATGGGTGGGTTACATGCCTAGCCAGCAGGAATGGTGGATGATCGTCGTGGCATTTGCATCAGGAGACAGCGAAAAAGTGTCGGATCCCGTGTACTCTATTTAGTTTAGGAAACTTACCCGAATGATACTCGAGTCCGAGATATATGTTCCATATTGGTTCCCAGGTGCGGCTGTGAGGTTAGTACCCTTCCGCGCAACGATACCCCCACCGCAACCCGTTAGCAAGTGCGACCGATTGGAACCACCTGAAAGTACATCAAGTTCCATGCGCCAAGTAGTGTTCAAAATACGCGGTTCCGAATCCAAACAAATCTATTGAAGAGTCAAATAAGCGACTCAGTGAATAATAAGAGATACACTTACAGTCAGTCTCCCTATAGAAGATGCTGACTACTACATACGTACTGGCATTCCGACCCGTGTACCAGGTATCCTGATAACTTGCAAATGCACATCTATAGAATGATGTATTAGCATCAGAAATATCCGTCACTAATGCTTGAGAAATGGAGTAGTTAGCCTCGACGGGAGCATAAGTGGGCATTGGTGGGCAAGATGTAGGTCATACATATTGCCCTGTTTTCAAAATTGATGTTGTACGCCTTGAAGTCGATATCGCCAAAAAAAAAAAAGGCTGGAGAGGAGCGCCATTTGCTCCGGATCCAATCAGGGATCCAGCATAGTTAGGGGGCGACAGTTAAAACAGCAGTGATGGCCCGGGCGTCATCAAATGATTGAACACCCGAGGAATTGCCAGTGGTGAGGACATATTTGTTGTTAAAAATATGTACCAGATTCCGCGTGGATGCATTCCCAGCTAGGTCGAACGCAGTTTCAGTGGCCGATTAGCGACTGGCGAACATTCAGAGAGAGGTGATTGCCGCACTAGTGCTGTACGCTCAGATACTCACAGTGACGAGATTGCACTCTGCACGCTCGTGTAGTGGGCTTCTGAATCGGTTTGGGAAACGTACAGGGTACCTCCCGGACAGCCAGTCAGAGCGGAGATGCCATTCGATTTTTGCAGCTGACGTGCGATGTAGGCTGGAGACAGGGCCTGAACGCGCAGAGCTAGTAGCAATGTTATCACAGCGAGGATGTACGCCATCGAGGGAATGTCACCATGAGTTCCTTCAACTTCCTCATTGAAAATTTATAGCATTCAATGTTTCAGGGGGTCAAGGAATCCAGTGAGATCGGCGCTGCCGCCCAACACCTTCAAGCTGTGGAAGAAACGGTATTAGTTATTTATTTATTTAGTTTTACTTACTTAAAAGGGCGAGACGCCACAAACATCATTATTACTTAAACGCCGAGTAGTTTTCTTTTTTTTTGTCCGAACAACCTGTCACTGATGCTTGAATAAGGGTGACAATGATTCGGGGTAGACAGCTGGGAGTTGATAGGATGGATGTTGGGCAATTCGGAGATCTGGTCTTCCTTCAATTAAGTTTCTATTAATTCTTTATTTGGCGTTGTGGACGTTTTGCACACGGAGAAAACATGGCCCTAAATGGACTCAACTGAAGTCACATGACTGTCATCTCCCTTGCTGCGAGCCAAGTTAACGCCTCACCTTGACATCCTTCATCATGAGCTTTCAAGATATCGAGACTGGCCAATCACGTCCAGCTCAGCCGAGTAGCATTACCTCCCAGCCGCGAGAAGACACCACCTTCCCGTCCTTACAGAACTCGTTGTCCCTTCAGGTGTTCAAGATCAATAGCAATGTTCAGGGAATTTTGAAATTGGTGGACCAACTGGGCACTACCAAGGACTCTCCTTCTCTTCGTAAACAGCTGTGCGTCCATCCTGAATTGTCCGCCGAGATATTCTCAGTAATTACAAGGCAGCCATGACCTTACGGAAACAACGAGAGCTATGGCTAAACGTGGGTCGGAGGACTTGAAGAGGCTCTCCTCTATACCAGCCGCGAGTGTAAGTCAATCTGTGACGATTCATTTTTGCATTTGGACTCGGTTCATCCTTCAGTCCCATCACAAGACCTCACTACAGAAGACCTCGCATGATCTTCAACTGTCCCTCGTGGCATTCCAGCGAGCACAGCAACTTAGTGCAGAGCGACAGCGAACGGTAGTGGAGAGCGTGAGGCTCGCTGTAGAAGACGATCGCTCCCATCTTTCGTAAGAAGTTCCGTCAGGATGCATTGTCCATCTAACATGGTCAAGTGAAACCCGTCCTACCCCACAGCGGCAACAGGCTCAGTTACTTCAATCTCAGTTGTCCCCCCATGAACTTGCTTACCAAGAATCATTGATTCGGGAACGAGAAGTCGAGATTCAGGAGATTGAGACCGGCATTCATGAATTGTCGGAAATATTCCGTGACCTTGGTACACTAGTGAATCAACAGGGTGGCATGCTTGGTACGTATCTCCGTAGCATTTTTATCTCGCCTTGCTGAAAATTGTGTTGAAATTCTAGATAATATCGAGTCGAATATCTATTCGATAGCCTCTGATACTCGGGGTGCTGCTGAAGAGCTTTCTACTGCGTCAGAGCATCAGCGCAAGGCTGGTCGTCGCGCTGCATGTCTGATGCTTATCATCGTGTTCGTAGTAGCCCTTGTGCTTATAGCGGTGAGTCATTATGGATTCATACATTTTGCCACGTTGCTAAATCTTGTTTCTCCAGATCTTGTTGCCATAGAAAATGTTATTGGTAGTTTGCACTTTGTGAGATATATGGACCTGTATGGTGAAGTCGCCACCTTTCATATTCCACTGGAAAATGGTCATGGACGTGCATTTACAGTTTGTCTTTATTTCTAAATTCCTGTTATTCCAAGAAACTCACGTGGCTGTGCTGTCATCCATTTTGACACGGTACGGTCTGATTATATCCCGGACAATCTGAATTAAGTAAATCTCAACGCATGACAAGGGGTCGGCAAGCAGAAGCTCCCACTGATCTGCAACTTGGAACGCCACAAAAACGCACGAAAACTCACCTTTTGTGAAGGTACGCGGCTGGGCATGACCTAAATGCACTTTTTTGGGTTGCTTAGACACTCACCAGCCAATGAGAGGGCTTCAAAATTATCACATCAGCCGTCAGAGAGTCCTCAAGCGATAACGTTACTCGTCAGCTTTGCAGATGCACGTCCTCCATTCTGGAGTTGTGTCACGCTCCAACAGCCCTTCGGCCCCTTCACTTCTCAGATGCTTTCAATCTGGATGAAATTGTGCTCGAAAGTGGTCCGAGAGGTAGTTGATACTATCCTTCACATCACCCGACCTTCAAAATTTAAGTTATTCGAGTGTTTTTGAACCATTATTTTTGGCATTTATTCAAGTGTAGTCAAAGATTGGCTGCTCCAGGGCACAATATTTTTGACAGACTCGTTAGGAATGGATCATTTGGAACCTATACCTAAGAGTCCTAACTCTGAACTGTAAGAATGACTCGGAACGAGTGAGTTTGGGGTCGATGTATGCTTGCTCGAGGAAAACGGAGTCGACATTGAATATGAATATGAAAATGCACCACGTGGGACCGAAATTCGTCGTTCCTAGCTGAGTGGCGATGCACCCCTCATGCTGCCCTTGATGCGGCGGGAACGTTGTTGGTGCCTGGCTTGGCCGTAATCCACTTCACATCCGTTCCACGAATGTCATTAATATTAATGTGGCTAGACCTGCCACTGGCCAGTGATGGTCATGGGACTCATGTCGCCGCAGCCATACACAGCCATTGCTCCAAAACCATGGCTGGTTGCAGCTGGTTGCCGTTGTACCGCATTTCTGTCATATACGAGTCATAGTATATCAGACTATGCTCATCGATACGACAGCCGCCTCCTCTTTTTCCCTATGTTTGACTCGGAATCCTCAGGCTCGACCAACGGGCTGTCCACTCAAGATGACATCCGCGACACGTTCGTACACCCTGAAGTCCTTTATGTTTGCAGTCGAGTTTACATCTCTTGACATTATATTTAGGCGTGGCACAGTCGTACGTAGTACAGCTAAGGTCATTACTTTGGACTGAAAGTTGAAATTTGAAAGATGGTGGCTATTGCTGGATTTACAGTACTCGTTTGGGATCATCTCATGACATTCGACGACGAAGTGAGTGGTCTCGGAAAGGTTTTGTGTTCCATACCTCAGGCTAGTTGGGTTGCCACAGGTTGAGCTCATATGGAAACGTGACAAGGGATTCTGTGAGTAGTCATTAATTCTCTGAATCTATCCTTGACGTTGTCCATGTAGTGGTATACCTATTCTTACTTGTGAGTTGGACATGGAGTATAATACGTCGGACATTTCATGGGCGAAGCAGAATAGGTATCTTACACCACTTGGGTTCATTGTGAATCTCGTCGGTGAGGTATGTCCATCCACAATGTTGGGCATAACTGACAAACTAGTTCAGCTTTCACACTTTCCGACTGGGGAATTGAAGTAAGTTTGCGGCGCTTTCACGGCAGCGTATCTACTCACCGGCCAATTGTTGTAGACGTTCGGCACTCGTTTATTTCTTATGAATTGCGACTTAACCCGCACATAGCTGTCAACATTTCGTGCGATATGAAGGATCTATGACTGTTATAGGGATCCAAATAGCTGGGTTAATGATGTTTCTCCGGTGAGCTTGTTACTGAGGTGTACTCTGCAACTTTCTTACGCCAGGATGTTGAAGAATTCGCGCGCTTTACCAACGAGAGAAGGTAGTCGTTCGGGGTATTATTCTATTGTTCCTCATATGGCTCGGAGTAAATGCCTGGCTGCTCGCAAACGGTGAAGGTCCGTCGTTTTTGCTATTCCCCGGATACGTTCTGATACGATCACAGCGGTACAGCACGTACCAAGGGTGCACTGTGTGTGGCTTTGTCGTTGTGTGGCAATGGAAGAGCTAACTACTTGAACGTTTGAACACAGCATGCTCGATGGTCTTTGATCCTTCCTTGTAAGTGCCTTTGATGGTCACTTAAGACACTCGTTTTTAGTCTGTTCTGGACCAGAAGTAACATTGCCTCAGCTTCTGCTTGGCTACCTCTCCTCTACGACACGTGTACTTTTGCACTAACATTGTACAAGACAAAGCGCAGGAAGGGTCACCTCGTCCGGACGATGTTGTCCGACGGGATATTGTACTACAGGTGAAGACCGTTCCTGATACGTTTACTCGAGCGGCTGATGCGGTGGCTGACTTGTAGTGTGATCTGTGTGGTGAATGTTGTTCTAACAATCATGATTGTGCGAGCAGGAGAAAGTGTGAAGAACATCGCGGCGCAGTAAGTCTAAACCCTTTTTGAAGACTGGCGATAGCTCGAGTGCTTATTTCTCTGTCCCTACAGGCTTGAGTTACTGTGAGTGCATAGCAAAGTATCTAATTACATTAGACTCTGGTCGTGACCAGTGCTTGTTGTTTTCAGGCTCACGGTATGTGATCTCGTACAGTTGTGCCAGAACAATTTCCAACCCGACTTCAGGTGGCTATGATGTCGCGTATTACACTCAATCTGAGGAAGCAGGCATTAGAAGATACCATTTTTGTGGAGTCTGGAGAATGGTCACCCCGAACTATGCGCGCGGGATCTTGGCCAGTCAGGATAGTGGGGACCGGTTCACGGTTAGACACCTGGGCCGTAGCACCAACTATGCCTCGGCGGAACAGCATTACTTTTCGCTGCGAACCTGCCTCACACCCTGAGCACGGACGGCTCAGTACGGTCTATTCTATCAACCTGACGCCAGTGGCAATGACTCCTGTCGCGGCTAGTCCAGTCAGCGAGGAGGGGCCAAGATCCAAACGACCCTGGGTCGAAGTGGACCACGAGGCCATGTAACCTGTTCATGTTTCCGAGGGTGGTAAAACAATAGTATTACTCGAATGTACTGTAGTGTGCTGCTGAAGGTTGCTAAATCAACCTTGCTGTGATTCAAGGCTAGCGCGATCACGTGGGTGGGTGGACATATGTTTGACGGAGTGTTCCAAATGGGTCCGGGTGTGGTGGGTGCCACTTTGACTCGGGCTTGTCAGCGCAGGACGCGACCTGGAAGTATTCCCATCCGTCCTTTCTCTTCATTCCGCTGTCCAGGTTCGCTTTATAACCCAACGTCGAACCCCATACTCCTGCCTCGTGTCCTCCCAGCCAGCCATGGCACCCTCCCCATCACACGCTATCAGTCCCGGAAAGAACTCCGGTGCCTCAAAGCTACTCAATGACTATGTCAGTCCCCAATCGTTTTCACTGCAACGCGTCGTTGACGTCTACCCTCCCAGCAACTCGGGGATTCCCTTGGCAAAGGCGCGTTCGGTCAGGTATACCGTGAGTTCTTTCTCCTACACGACGAACAGAGATAGATCGATCGTAAACGTAGGTGCACTTAATTGGGCCACTGGTGAAACCGTCGCCGTCAAGGAAATCCAACTAAGTAACATACCCAAAGGCGAACTCGGGCAGATCATGGTACCTCTTCTTCTTCGGCTGTGGCTTCTGCCCTTTTCCTCATCTTTTCCTATAGTCGGAGATCGACTTGCTCAAGAATCTCAACGTATGGTACCTTTCGCACGTATGGCATCCCATAGCTGATCAGATCCAGCATCCCAATATCGTCAAATACAAAGGTTTTGTCAAGACACGGGAGTACTTATACATCATCCTTGAGTACGTTCGGTACGTATCGATCCGCTCTTGATTGACCCTTTGGTAGGTTCTGCGAAAATGGATCCTTACACAACATATGCAAACGATTTGGAAAGTTTCCCGAGAATCTCGTCGCTGTTTACATTCGTCAAGTACTCGAAGGCCTCGTATACCTCCATGATCAGGGTGTTATTCATCGGGACATCAAGGGCGCGAATATATTAACGAACAAGGACGGATGTGTCAAGCTTGCAGATTTTGGAGTTGCCAGTTCCACTACGACTGGCGCAGTCAGCGACGATGCTGTCGTTGGCAGCCCTTACTGGAGTAGGTAATGCCTTCGTCTCATTCACAACGCGTTGTCATCATGTTGTTGTTAGTGGCACCAGAGGTCATTGAGCAATCCGGTGCAACTACGGCCTCCGATATTTGGTACGTTGGAATGCTCACGCGTCGCTCGTTCTCTTATGCTCTTACCCTAGGAGTGTTGGTTGTGTGGTCATTGAGCTTCTAGAAGGCAAACCACCGTACCATTTCCTCGATCCTATGCCAGCACTCTTCAGGATTGTACAGGATGATTGCCCTCCAATACCAGAAGGTGCCTCTCCCATTGTGAAGGACTTTCTTCTTCACTGTTTCCAGAAGGACAGCAATCTACGAATATCAGCGAAGAAGCTCCTGCGACACCCATGGATGGTATCAGCGAAGAAACAAATGGATCTGTCTACCGGAAAGGATGGTCATCTAGGAAGTAATAACTCACAAGCGTCAGCTGGTGCACAAAAGCGACCTTTGAGTAATTATAACTACGATGAAGCTGTTCTTAAAGTGCAAGAATGGAACGAGGCCTTGAAATGTAAATTCTCCTCCATCTACCATGCAACCGAAGTAGTCTGATGATATCTAGCTCCAACACGTCCATCAAAGCACGGTGGTCGTGCTGGTGGTGGTGATGGCCCTCCTCCATCGCCTACACGTCCACTACACAATAAAGCCAGCGTTAACTTATTCCAACATTCTGTCCTTGGGCTGCAACAATCAATATCGGCACCAATGGCTCTCAAAGCACCACCGCCTGCTCCAGGAAAGCCATCAGCGCCTGTTGGTCTGGTGGAGAAAATTCGGGAACCATTGGCATTCGTCCTCCAGCAACCCGAAGAGCAAACTGATAACTGGGATGACGATTTTGAGGATGGCCCGTCGTTCTCAAAGTTGCAAGGTATTTGATCCGTGTCCCTTCTCCCCTTGATTTGTCAACTGAACTGTCCACACGTAGCGTTGGACAAGGCCATGGAAGATGACAAACCAGAAGTTGACGATAACGCTCAGACAATACGGCCAAATCGTAGTCCAGCTGGTCCAGGCACGATCCCACTAGCGAGAGCCCCCGCAGCGGATATCATTCCGATCGTGGAGGACTATTCAGACCTTGCATCCGAGGAAGATGATATCATCTTGCAGGAAAAGGTTGCGGATTTCAGGGTTAGTCCTAACTGCCTTTACTGGACCGCTGTCGGTGTGACGTCATGTCGACTATAGATGAAGAACTCTGTACGCCGTGGTCTATTCCATCCAGATGACATCAAAACCCTCGGTATCGCACCCAGCTCCCCCGGTCCAATGTCAGCTCCGCTTCCTGGCCTTTCACGCAAGCCCTCGCGTCCTTCACTGAGTCCTTCGGGCCCGAACGGTCCACCACCTGGTTCACTTCGCTCGCATTCACGATCGTCATCCTTTGTTGGCTCTGGTTCGAGTAACTCTGGATCCTTTGGACGGACGGAAGCCAAGCGAGTCACAGGCTCGCATGAATTCGACAAATATGCGGAAGAGGATGACGAGGATTACGATGATGTGTTTGGTAAAGTAAACGGTACCAGTGAGCTTTTTTTTTTCAGTGGCACTCGAATACTCTTAGACTGACGGTTCAACTCAGCCCTCGAACAGCCTATGCAAACCTTGCAGCTTAACACTCGACACTCCAACAAGTCCTGGGTATGTTCACTGCAAGGCCCTTGCTTCATTTGCCAAGTTTGTTAACAATGAATTAGCTAGGGGATGAAGACGACGAAGATGATCCTTTTGCCGAGGTATGACATATCGCTACGCTGTGACTTCCTTGATCTCACATCCAGTCCAGATTGACGAAGGCTTCGCAGAAGACGATCTTGAAACTAATTTACAACGAGACAAGCATGCTCGCCTATGCAGCATGGTGAATCAATTGATTGACGAGCTCACACCGTCGGCACCTGACTTCCAGCTTCGGGATGCTTGCGATCAACTGGTAAGTACTGAATGTATACAGCCAGTACGCTCCTGGTGATCGATTAGTTCACAGATCACCATCATGACGGAGAACCCAGAAATGTTGTTCCAGCTCGTCTCTTCCCATGGGATGCTAGCAATGTTGGAGGTATTGGAAGGGAAATGTTCTCGGGATGTGTTGATGAAGCTGCTTCATATAATTAATCTGGTATGACGTTTATATCAGGGAGCCATCCCGGCTGACCTGCGCTTTGGTAGCTCGTCACAAGCGACCTTGGTGTGTTGGAGAGTTTTTGTCTGATTGGTGGAATTCCCGTGATGATGGGTAAATTCTGCAACCAGCCTTTCGATCTCTCCAGCTTACGATGGATAGGTTTCACTTCCAAGAAGTATCCCTCCGAGTGTAGGACTGAGGCGTCGAATTTTATCCGGTTGCTCTGCCATACATCAGCATTGACACTTCAGATGTTCATTTCGTAAGTGCCTCTGTTCTGTCATGACCATTATTTATCTCATCGTTTACAGATGCCGTGGGCTCAAAGTCCTTGTCGACCTCCTTGACGAAGACTATACGGAGCAAAGCGAGCTTGTCGTAGACGCTCTCGATGGCATTGGAAATGTCTTTGAGCTACAAAGCCCAACGACTAAGAACGATTTTTGCCGTATGTTTATCAGAGAAGGGTTGCTGGATCCCCTGTCCTCAGCACTGTTAAACGTGATGGTCAACCAGAGCGAGACAGCCGTTGAAATGAAGCACAAGATCATACAAATTCTGTTGGTGTTTTCGCAGGTGACACAGAGCGATATCCATGTGCGAAATGCAATGGGGACAAGGAAGATCATCCGCCGTAAGCTCCAGACTTCTTGATGCTATGTGAAGCTGATATGTGATATAGGGTTGATGCGCGCTTGCGAGTTACTCGAGGGAGATTGCCTAGTTCAGATGCTCAAGGCAGTGAAGCACCTTTCGATGAACGCAAATCTGCTCGAAGTACTCCAGAACGCCAATGCCATCGAAATTCTCATTAAACTCTTGGATGAGGACCGAGCTGGCCCGCATGGCACAGTAAGTCCTTCTTCTGACGTGAGGGTCTCCTACCTATTCTGTGCTCCCCAGGAAGTTTCCAATCACATCTTCCAAACATGCTACAACCTCTGTCGACTGAACAAATCACGGCAAGAAGAAGCTGCTCAAGCAGGCATCATTCCGTGCCTTAAGCGTGTTATTGAGACCAGCTCACCTTTGAAACAATTTGCCCTTCCTATTCTCTGCGATCTTGCAAGCGCAGGAAAGAGTTGTCGGAACTTGCTCTGGCAACATAACGGTCTTGGCTTGTACCTGAAACTTTTGGAAGATCCTTACTTCCAAGTCAGCGCATTGGAGGCTATCCTGTCATGGTCGGTTTGTTCCATGAAAGAGTCACCTGGACAACTATTGATTACTGCGGCAGGCTACAAGACGAAACTGCCAAGATTGAGGATCAGCTCGTCAAACCGGAATCGCTTGACATCCTACTCAAGTGTTTCGTCTCCGCCAAGGCCAACTCGTTTGAGAATCTGCTTGATCCGCTTCTCAAGATCTGCCGTATCTCCAACCCACTCACCATTGGGCTCGCCAAATCGTCCTTTTTCAAACGCATCATCGACAGACTGTCGCACAGTCGCGCTGTCGTCCGACTGAACCTGTTGCGTATCCTGAGGACCGTCTGCGACGTGCATCCGAACCGCGCGATCTTGGTAGAGAAATACGGGCTGCACGAAATCGTGACCAAGTTGAGCAAGGAGGATGGCGCTGTCCTCGTTCGGGAGCTGGCAAGGGAAATACTACCTGCCCTTGCGCCTGCGCTGAAGCCAGCGCCCGGCAAGTCTGGGTTGAGAGGACCGGATACGCCCAAGAACAGCTCGATCATTGCTCCCAAGAAGGCGCGGAGGACTGCGTCTGAGACGTCGGCGCTGCTTGGCTCGTTGGGCACTCCGGGTGGTGTTGGCGCCACGACACGGTTTGGGATCGAGCGGTCACACTCGTCGTCTCGACATCGACTGGGTGACATAGCATGGCAGCCCGGAGTGGGCGGCGGCCGTCGGTAAAGGATGCGCAGAACACAATACATATGTACATTTAGCAGTTTGCTTTGGATTTCACTCGTTATCGTCGTTTTAGCTTTGTCTATTTAACATGTTCACAGTAGCGCAGCACTCTCATTTGCAGGTACAGTAGAGGACTTTGACTAATCATTAATACCATGTAGCAAATTGAATGGCGAATGGACGACGCAAGGGAGATCTAGATGTGTCTACTTGCGGGAGAATGGAATCTGGAAACCAGAGACAAGAGCTCTCGCTTTGTTCTGTGCACCCTGGCCTTCGGCGTTGGTGATGAAATGTATGTGCATCCCGTGCGTTTTTGGGTACGCCTCGAGGTTGACCTCGATCTGGGGGAACAAGCCGAGTGCCTCTGGGGGAAGGCCAAATGAGACGACGCCGGCAACGCCACTGGGGGTCTGCATGTTGCTGGAGGAGGGGGGCAATACGATGCCAGGAAACTCGCGCAAGCGAGGCAAGACGAACTCTGAGAGGGTGGCGATGAAGTTGTACATCTGTGGGCCCTTGAGCTCCACCTTGGCGCCGAGCGGGAGCCCGGGGCGGACCCATCCGCTGACCGACTTTTTCCCCTTGACGATCTGCACGCCGGGAGAGGAGTGACGCCCGCCGCCGTTGTCTGTCTCGCCCGAGATGGCTCTAAAGGAAGCGATTGCGTTGAGCAGTACGCTGCGCTTGGTGATGGCGTCTTTCATCATGGTGTGGAGGACAATTCTGTCGAGTTTGACGACGTTTTCTGCGGTGGTGGACGGAGCGGGTTTCTTTCCGAGGCGGTCACCGCCGACGGGGGTGTTGAGACGGTTTTTGGAGTAGGGGTCGTTGGGGTCGAATCTGAGGCGGACCTCGCGGGGCGGTGGACGTGGACCGGACTCGTGGACGTAGGACATGTACAAGAGGTCGTCCTGGAGGGTGGTGTGGTAGTGTTCGCGGAGACGACATGGCGCGGTGTCGTGCACTGTGATGTCGACGTGAGGGATGGGGAGACCGCGGTCGTCTGTGCGCAGGGCACGGCGTATTCTGGGTGGTTTGCGGAATATGCGCGCGACGGACATGGCTGGGGAGCAGGAGGAATAGGTCTTTAATTTAATTAAATAATCACAAGCCACGTGCTGTGCTCCCGACTACACTCGCCTCCACCATCTCTCGACCCACCAGCAGTATCAATGGTCTGCCTCGACGGCTGCCTCATAGACGCCCAAAACCAACTAGCAGCCCCCAGATATCAGAGACGTCCCTGTTTCCGGAAGCAATTCCTGATGAGTGCAAGAAGTCTCAATCGCTGCGGAATCCTCGCATACAAAAGGTAGTCGCTCTGTGGCATGAATGCCACAACACACATCCTTCTAGTCCTTGCTATTGTCGCTGCCGTCAGCACTGCCCAGTTCTGTGTCCTCTTTTTTGTTCTCTGAATTGACGTCGTTGTGGATGGTAGAGGCGTATGCTCCTTATAACATCCGTTGCACCATTTCCTTGTGTTTTCGTTATAGCGACGACCACAGACGAATAGGAAGAGCGCCTGCAGCGAGAATCCTGCACCTTGTCCCTCTCGTAGCAATGGAGATCAGAGGGCGTGGGATACTCTTGTCCGGCTTGGGCCTACCGCGATAGTTGGAGAAATAAATAAATAAAATTTGCACGGGGGGCTGACGCGGGGAGGCAGTTTCTTGTACTCGACGTTGGTTGATGGCGACGGTGCATTCGGCGCTACCGACATGGGACGAGACGATCGTGCCGGCCCTGCGCAAGAGTACGCACCTCTTTGCTCTCCTTGTCCTCCCTCTCTGAATCTCCCCAGGACTCGAAGGCGAAAGCCGAATACTTGCCAAACGCATGTCCATCGCCTCCGTCTCCTCCGTGGACGACGCACAGAGGTCTCCTGCTCCCCCCCGCTCCCCCCGCTCCTCCCGCGACGCTTCCCAATCGCCCCGCCATCTCCCAGAGCCGCGGAAATCCAGCGCAATACCCAGACCTAGTCTACAGCACTCCAGGACCACTCCCGACCCTCGCCCGGATCCCTCTTCGTCCTATACCCGCGTCAATGGCGTGTCCCCTTCCTCCTTTCCCCCACAACGCGCCCGCACTTACTCCCAGCCTCCTTCCCCCGATGGCCTTGCCAGCAACAACCCCCTTCCCACACCAGAGTCCTCTCGGCCCACTTCTCCCCGCACCTCAGACGTAAAACCAACTCGCATACCGATCGCGGCCCGCACGAGGACAACAAGTACGTCAAGTCATGCCCACAGCATCGCCCAGAGAGCCGACAGCCGCAACGGGTCCAACCACCGTCCATATCAACCCCCCACCCCCGACACCTCCCAAGATCATTGGGTCGTCAGGCCAAGCGATCCTCCCCAACCGTCTACTCCCCCGATGGCCTCTATACGGCACAAGGCTTCTAACATCATGAACGAACCCGCTCCCTTCGCGACGGCTTCCATTACCTCTTCAATACGTTCCAGAATTCAAGAACCCATCCATCTCGACCCCAGACCTTCCAACGACTCCGAGGAACGCCCCTTCGAACACTGGTATAGAGGCGACGTGCACAGAAACGGCGGTGTCGGCGAGCTCCGGGTGGCGAAGCATGTCGAAATGCTGCAGATTGCCAACTACGGACACACCCTTCGAAAAGCTGCCCGTGGGCAAACGCGCGACTTGTCTGGCCAGACGGATTCTATCCGTGGCCGGAAGAGGGCCGATAGTGTCGGTGCCGGTACGCGCGAAAGTCTCTACCTCGACGATGACCGCACAAACGACGTGGGTATGGTCGTTGACGAGAGCCCGTTGACCGACATCGAAGCTGATCCCGACACCGATCCCGAGACTTTCTACGACGCATACGCCAGCGCTGACGCAGGACCGGACCTAGATAACACAACCCACTCGGCTTTCAGCGCTTCTACGCCCCGCCACCCACTTGCTCCGGTCTCTTCCAGCCGTAGTCAAACACCTACGAATGCCTATCCAGTTCCGGACCACAACACTACGCCAAAGTATGCAACTTATCCCCAGCCTGCGCGATCCGCTACGCCCTCGGCTCCTCTGAGGACCAGTGCAGAGACCACCGTGCCAACTCCACCCGCCTCGAGGCCACGCGCACACACCGGGCCACGCACGACTTCCCCGACATCCCAGACATCCGATCAATCGTACACAAAGCGCCGTGCCAAAAGCCCTGCTGCATCCTCACCCGCCTCCACTCCGAAAAAGGCAAGGATAAAGGCCAAAACTCCACCCCCGGCGTCACGTAGGGATGACCCGCGGAGTTCTGTCGCAACGTATCCGACACCGGAAGGCGATGTGGTGGATGCTATACCAACGTGGACGCAACCTGTGCAAAAGTCCGGCAACTGGGATGAGGCAAGTGACCGCTTTTATCAAAATCTCATTCCCGCTCACCACCACCCTACCCCCAGGTGGTTCTCCCAGTTGTGGCCCGTAAGAAGGGGTTGGATGGTCAATACGAGCACGCAGATGGCAGCCCGAAACCGCCGGAAGCTCCACCCGTACAACCTGTACGTATCGTTCATGCATTGTGCACCCATATTGATGATTCTTCTATGCAGGCACCTGGTACATTTGGGTATGACTATACAAAGTACCGGCCGCCACGTCTCGACGAAGAGATACAAATGCGCGAGTTTGGTCGGCTTCCAGAGCATGCCCCGCTTCCTGAGGGAGACCTGGTTCCACCACATCCCGAAGCATCCCCGAAACTGATACTACCCCCTTTAATCCTTGACAAAGCGGAACAACCCATTCGGCCAAATCCTCGGCAAATTGTCCCAAGACCTCCTGAATCTCCCGCACCCTTCGCGCACTATCATATCGATCCACAGGTACCTACCATCAACATCACCCGGCCATCTCTCGATACCGTCGAGCAACGACGACTACAAGAAGACGAGGACGCCATTGGAGGGTGCTGCAAATGCGTCATTATGTGATTTCGTTGATATCTGGGTAAATAATTTGGGTGACCTTGCTGTTCCTGTAAATTTTGCTTGTTCACTGTGCATTAGTCTCCGAGCCTTGACCATGTCCCGTCGTTTTTTCCCCTTCACCCAGCTTTTCTTACCCGATTATCATCTGTTCTTGAAACGACCAACGACCGACCACCCCCTTCCCATTCCTGAAGGCGTCTTTGCTGCAACTTCTTTGTGATGAAGATTTCCATTCGTTCGCTCACCACGGTATATCTTTTTAAAATTCATTTATACCATGACGGAGTGGAAAGTCCTTCGTTCATCCTTGACTCCACACCTACCTAGCCCATTGGACTTGCTCATCCGCCGCCTACGTGTTGCGTTTTTCCTCCTCCCACACACTCTTCAAGCCTCCCACACTCATTAGTAAACCGATTGTAGTATGGAATCGCTCATCTTTCATCTTCTCTTTCGAGCTTACTTTATCGCTGCAGTAGTTTTTCCGAGTGGTTCCAACGATCCCAATCGCATAGTCTACGTACAACTGATATCATTGCATTGCGCAAACGTTAAACGCAGCTGGCAAGCCGTACAGGTACGCACGATGCTCTGCATATACACCTCATTTACACATCAACACGAGCGAGGCGTGACGTCGAACGTTCTGCTCGCGTGCAGATACCCTCGGGGGTCAAACCGCACTTCGTCGACGGCGTAGGCTACGTCTACGCGGTATGTACCACCTGCGTCGCTCAAGTCCACCTTGGTGAGGTTCGTGAGCTCTTCGAGGGCATGTCCGTCTCTCGTCCACGTGATCGTGTAGCTCTCCGCGCTCTCGATAGGTTGCTCCCTGAACTGAGCCAGTTTCACGAGGTTGACTTGGACCACGCGACTGCTCGGCTCTGGACACGTCACTTGGAGATCCTGTATGAGATCGACGCGTTTGAGAAGAGAGCGCCAGAGCCCTTCTAAGCAGACGTTGCAAAAGTTTGCATTGGCGACGGTACGCATGAGACAGTCGTCGTTCGTAGGGCGATAGACGGTTGCATTGTCGAGGTCGTATCTGGACTCGCTATGACATCAGCACACTCGCTCAGTCGAGGTAAAACATGGGGTAGTGCGCACGTGGGGAAAAGGCTATAATATCCTCGAGTGGCGTTGAACCTGGACGAGTCAGCACAAACATCGGGTGAACGTCGAGGCGTGCTTACTCTTCTAGAGACCCGTATTCGAGGACCTCGACGCTACAGAGTTGTGCTTGACCCTGGAGCTCTCTGTTTCGGAGCGAGAACTCGACTACGTGCTCACCTCCGAGCAGCGCGTGCTCAAAGAGGACGTCGTAATGCCATCGATCTATGCCAATGTCCTTTCGAGGTGTCCAACCGAGATCCACACCGTCGAGGTATACCACAAGGTCGTCCGCGTGGGGTATCCCAGAGAGTGAGAACTTGACGAGGTGGCGAGCGTACGTGCCAGACGACGAGAACGCAAACGACCGTGGCTTGTCAACGTCGAGAAGCGTCCACGGATACGCTTGCAGCGGCATTACAGAACGCTCCACGTGCGGGTGGTCTTTGTGCGTCAACCAGTGGGCCCACGTCACATCTTCGGGATCGGGTATGGCATTGACCCCGAAATATGCGAAGCCCCCGTCGTATTCTTCCCCAACTTCGATAATCGAATGTCCGATTTCATGGCGGAGAACGGCGGCGCCGTTTGCAAGTGAGGCAGTCGTGGTACTTGGGATTGTGCTAGATCAGTATCGTTTTCAGATCATGTCAGCAGTTGGCTTACGTGTATTCCCCTCCGATACCTGAGGATGGAATGAGCGTTCATATCCCCTTCTGGACAGCAAATAAACTTACCGCCGTACAACGGATCATTCCCTGCGAAGAAGAGAGTTATAGTTCATCAAAAAGACAGTAATAGAATCCGAACCTAGCAAAATCGCGTAATCACACTTGTCACCAAGAGACGCGCAAGCAGCAAGAGCCACGCCAGAGTTGTTGGCATACAAGGCTCTCAGTTCGGTGCCGTCTCTGTACAGACCAAATGGCGTGCTGGGGAATGGGTTTCAGCGTACGATGTTCGGATACACATCGTTTACCCTCACTCCTTTGCTTTCCCACCGATACCGATACCGCTCTATCATCGGACGTTAGCACGGATATAGTTTCATGCGCGCGCTTAACAGAACCTCTTTGCTAGGAGAAAAGACAGCCCAGATATTGAGCAAGGGTTTGACAGTGAAAAAGGTCTGATTCGTCGACAAATCGCGCGCGAGTCGAGTGGCATCCTCCAAGAATTTCTGTCGTTCCCTGGCGGTATCTGCGACGCGTCAGCCCCCCATCGAATATACCGCGAACAGATCACGTACAACCATCCGCAAAGAACGCGAGGTCGACGCGATTTTCCGCGGGCCCGGAGGTGATCAGAGGTATGAGTTCCAATCGTGGTAGGTCGACGTCCAAAAGGTGGGCGTTGGAGGCACCATCCCGCGAAAAGAAAACTTGGGTCGAGGGGCGTCCAAGACTAGGCAGCGAGGCAGCGAGGTCGTTTGAACAGTGCAACTGGGCTTGCGATACCAGGGCGTGTACGTCGTGAGAGAGCACCCGAACCACGTTCTGGCTTGCCCCAGGATAGGGAACGGGAACCGGGGACACCTCCTTGATGACGTTCTGGTTGGTCAGATCTTTGTGTATCTGTGTCGACCGAAAGGAGACGAGTTCGCAGAGACCGTCGAGAGGGTCTGCTCGCAGCACGAGTTCCCAAGGTCGTGTGTGGGCTCCAGTGGCACTGGCGGCAACGCTACCGAGCACACTGAGAGCAACATAGACGGACGAGCATTTCATGGTTCGCCTAGACCGAAGCAGGCGTGGCAGGCTGTGTGCTTGACCGTGATAGCAAATTTCCGGACTTGGAAGATTCAAAGGGGGTAAACAGCCAAAAACAACGATCATTGGGCCATTGGCCGCCGAAGGGAGATAGCATCGAGGACAGGGAATATAGAAACAACAGTCTTGCCCTACTGTTTCACATACGGCTATTCACAGACAAATCAATCAAAGGAGTCCCGATCTTCTCACTTTGAGGAGGTCGGTGCCAGACAGGGGATGAACACTACACCTGCCATTTTAGGAACCGGAACTCGGCCCCCGGTTAAATAACTCCCGGTGGTGGACACGATCCTCTTGGTAGAGCACCACGATGATGGTGGACAGGACATCAACCAAACTTCATATACCCCATCCTTCAGGGAACTTTACCCTTGTCGGTATTTTAGAGCAGCTGGAACCGCATCAATCGACAAATGGAAGAAAGATCGCTCTGGTGGGTACTCCTCCCTGGTATGCTCCATAATCTTGTTACTGAGGATCACACGCAGATCCTGCATGGAACGATGGGGTGAACTACATTGAATACACCTTTCTAGAGGTTTTTTTGATATTTCTCTCAGACATAAAGACTACCTTTTCCAGAAGCGGCTCGCATCGAGACTGCCATTCGACTCTTTCAGGTTCGACTTTCGGTACGGGACTGATGCTATGCGGTTTGTCCCGGGTCACTGGATTAAATTCCTGCAGGGGAAATCACGAAAGCGGTGGCCAGTGGAGACAGGGAGGAATTGCCGACGATGTCGAAGACCTTGTGACGGTCGTCGCTTACCTCCGCTCCACCTATGGTTATGAAGTTGACATGGTCGTTGGTCATTCTCGTGGCTCCGTTGCTGGTATGCATTGGCTGTGCACGGCCGAAGACGGGAGGCGTGTACGCGCTCTAGTCAACGTGTCAGGACGTTATCGAATGGATGTAAGAGTTTGCAGTCCATTTTTTTTCCACACGAGGTGAAATAGTTTCAATTTAGCGAATATATGGTGATTATGACAGATTCTATTGGATTGACGAGATATTCACAACCTATAGACGGTGCCGAAGCCTACAAGAAAGAATTCGCGACCAAAGGATATTACGACTGGAATGTGGTGGTCGCGCGGAAAGCTGTTGTGCAGAAGATATACCCTCATGATTTGGAGGCATTCTCGCGTTGGAACTCGGGTATCGTCTGGGACAAATTTCCATCGTCCATAGATGTCCTCACCATACACGGTCTCGCTGATAGAACAGTACCTGTGTAAGTAACTCTTAGGTCGGTGAGGAGAAAACGCTCACATTAACCTGTAGGTACGACGCAATCACCTACGCGCGTGTATTTGGAGCCAGGACACCGGGGACGCATAACCTACATCTTATTGAGGACGCGGATCATAACTTTACCGGGGTAGGGGGCTTTGGCCTGGTCCCGTGTAACACGGAACTGACCTCTTTATTTAGCGTCAGGATGAAATCGTTGGCTGCATTCTCGAGTGGTGGGAAGCAAAATGTTCGGAGTCTTTGGTCACAGGGGTGTTCAGAACAGGAATTCGGAACAAGTTGTAGGTTTCACAAACTTCTGGGAGTTAGTGGGAGGAGAAATGTGAGTCGTTTTGGAAGTAGTTCCGTGTTCAAGTTCACGCGTTGAAGCGATACCTTGGACAGGCTGACAAACTAGACTCGACGACGGATACCACGTTTTCACTGGATGGTGAGTTGGTGACGGTAGATCCGAGTCGTGGTCCGTCGGATCTTTTGCACGCCTCGATTTCCCGCGTGGCTATGGATCTGCGAATACACACATTTGAACACGACGTTCGTGGGTCTTTCCTAGCTACTCGGACCGATGCCCACTTCACAAGTTCTATTTACCCCCTAGCGCAACGGCAACGCTTTCGCCGGGGTGGGGCAGGTTGAACTTCTAGCTTTGTACATCGTTGGTAAGGCGCACATGAATTGCCACGATCGAGGGAGATACGCTGTAACGTAGACGGAAATTTCAAAAAGGAGAATGACCCGCACAGAAGCGACGCGTTGGTAAGGTGTGCGCGAATCGCATTGGAAGCATTCATCCGCTGTTCGCATTCGGGAATCACATGGAGGAGCCCCACCTTCATCTCGAGAGCTCCATACCCCCGTAACCCGACGATTCGCAACTGATGGCAGACTTCTCTGTCAAACACCTCTTCTCGGCATCATTTGGGGCTCCTTCGCGTCGAGCGAAAGCTTCCGAGAGAAAGGAATCCTAGATAATATTGATAACACTGGAGAACAGCGGTAGCAAAGTTATGGCCAGATACATGGCGACGTACGGTAGGTGGTTACAGCAGAGAGGTTGAATAGTACTAAATGCAGTGCGATACGTTGGTATGGTAAACAAAGCAAGCGACGATAGGAATGGAGACGATTACACGGATTACGGAGTCCTTCCATAGACAATTGTGATTAGATGCTCATCGTCAACGACAAAGCTATACGGTGTCCAAAACAAGCGTCCGTATTATCACCTCGAAACGAGGCCGAGGCTCGAGATAGAGTGTGGAGTGGGGTAGAAATATGTATGATTATGGCGTGAGACTGGGTCTGGGTCGACGCGAATGATGCTGATGGAGGCGCGTGGCGTGGCAAGTCAACGTCAACCAAGACAGTGAACGACCGAGGCGGCAGCTGGTAGGATATTGCTGCATTGGGGAGTTAGAAGAAGACGGGAGCCACATTGCTGGCACTGGCGCTGATAGTGGTGCGCGGGGATCCATATTTGGACGATTGAGGATAGGAGCGACCTCTGGGGTCTTGCGACGACTGCGACTGAGCACCTTGAGTGCCAGAAGTGGACTTTGGTTGGCTGTAGGGGGCCTGGTATTGAGAGGCAGAGTGGTTGTGCTGGCTACTCATGGTGGGGTGTGTGGGTGTATGACTGTGATAGTCGGTAGCAAGAGGTTTAAATAATCCGAACCGAATGACATCGCCTCGCGTACAGTGCCGGGGAGCTGACGGAAGCTGAATCAAGAAAGAAAGATGACGAACCATGCCGGAGACGACACAGGACCGATACGGAGATCATTGTAACAGGTTTCTCACACGGGGCGCTTGGTGGCCTTGAGAAGATGAGACATAAAGACTCGCTGCGGTTGACAAGAGCCACGGCACAGCCAGAACGTGGCGCGTTCCTGCCGCAGATCCGCTATCCGCGCCCACGTTCGGTCTTTCCCGATCCAACTGTCTGACCGGATCGTGTCCCTTCATGCCGTGACGCAGCAGATTCATATGCGCCAGGGCAGGGCATTCCAAGCGTTCCTTGGCCAACTTACGATCCACGCAGTCAGTCATGCTGTGTGCGAGTGTGTGCTTGGTACACACTAAGGACAGCTTGGGTCATTGAACTGACTCGGAGACCCTCGAGTCGCGTGCTCGCCGCTGTATATGGATACAAAAACACAGGACTGACGCTCGCAAGATTCATATTGCAGCTCTCTGCATCGTCGTCGACGGAACGACCGAGGCCCCGAGGAGCCCACAAAGTGTTACTTAGACCGTGCGTTGCCGGCGGAAGGGTCGATCTACGCAACTATGTAGTCAAGTACCTGAAGGGTTGACTCTGGCTGCCTCACCCGTTGTCGTGCCTACGGTCTTCCACTTCTCAACCCTCTCTTCATTCCTTTTCATTCGGAACTTTGAACTTTGAGCTTCTTGTGCTGTTTCTGGGGTCACCGCAAATCCTTGGCTGGCGGTAGGTGCATTCATTCTGTGAATGGAAAAGGACCAAACTGCGCGCTTGCTTGAATGTCTTAGCCTCGGGCAATACATACATTATATTGCCGTGGGTGTCTGGACAGCCATCATACATCGTAACATACAGTCGTCTCCATTCTTCGATACAAACAAGCTCAAACCGTACCCACAACGAAGCCTCCGCATCAATACTCTTACAGAATCTCCGTCGCTTGCCTAGGAAACTGTCACAACGATCTTCCCGCTAAAGAAACTCAACTTGGGGTCCTTCTATGCCTCAAGGAAGATCCACTCACCTATTCTTGTTCTCCGCCATCTCGCGGTGTGCTTGTTGAATCTCGTTCCAAGGGTACACCTAAACAATCGAGTTCAAGTAGTCCGCGGCCGACGGGTCACATCAAAAGCTCCCGAAAAAGACACAAACCTTATGAATGTAGGTCCGTATCGGTCCGCTGCCTTCCGCCCCTGTCATCTGATTGACTATCTTTCCAAAGCTGGCACCTCCGCTGTTGAGGTCTTTGGCCCTCAGCTGGACAGTGTTGACCCACCTGATGATCAGCTCCGTCTGATAATCCAAACTCCGAGACCGCAGCGTGGATCCCTGGATCTTGAGTCGCTTATACAGGATCGGCCGTAGATTGACCGTAGGAACCTCGCTTCCTTTGGATGGGTATTCTTTTAATAAGAGTTTCGCGGATAGTAAGCGTCCATCTTTACCGCTCAGTAATCCAAGGAGGGTCATCCTCCCGTCAATTGCCAGAGAGTCAATGTTCTTTTCCCAATGGGTGCGTCCAACGAAATCAATTACGACATCGACTCCTTTGCCGTTGGTCGTCTTCTTCACTTCTTCTGCGAAATCGTCGCTGGTGTAGTTCACGGCGTGGGTCGCCCCATTTGGGATCGAAGTGAGCCAATCCAACTTGTCCCTGGCTGACGCCGTTGCTGTAACGGTGTTCCTGTGCGGTGATTAGCACACCGCAATCACCCCATACATACAAATTTGAAACATCAGAGGCACTCACGCGCCGAAAACGCGTGCAATCTGAATTGCCGCGATCCCTACACCGGAAGCACCAGCATGAACGAGGACGTCATCACCTTTCTTTATTTCGCCATATTTGACCAGTGCTTGATAGGCTGAACACAGGATGAGGAAGTATGATCAGGCCCCATCGATACCCGATGTATGGCCGTCACTGGGCGTGGAATCGCCGCGCGCACCTGTAATGTAGTTTTCGGGAATGCTTGCTGCTTCCACCCAAGACAAGTGGGCGGGTTTCTTGATCAGTAAACCTTGGTTACATACAACGTACTCGGCGTATGCTCCCTAAGGAAGAAATCGTGAGACCGTTCTGTCATGGTTATCAGAGACTCCGAGATCCATACACCCCCGACGAGGCCGTACACCTCATCACCTAAAGACCATTTTGTAACGCCGAGCCCAAGCTCGTGCACAATGCCGGAGAATTCGACACCAAGAATGTGGGATGCACCCGGAGGCGGAGGATACACGCCCTCACGCTGGTTCACATCCATGCGATTCAGGCCGAACGCAGCGATCTGAGAGCGTCGTGAGTTGGGTATCGCGGTATTAAGGGGTCAGTTGATGATCGGAAGATGCACTTACTTTGACCAGCACTTGTCCCTCGTTTGGCTGCGGTCGCTCGCTATCTCCAACATAGAGGTTCTCGATGGGGCCTTTTCCATTCTTGATTAACACAGCACGCATTGTGGACATCCTGACTGGAGAAGGTGGTCGTATGAGTCAGAGTCTCAGGTGTCACGGGTGAACTAAATGTGGTCATTTCTTGTGACACCACTCAGCAGACTACTGACACGATCATGATGTACAGCACGGCAAAACGGTGGCTACTAAACCTAAACCCGGAACAAGGGATTTGAATCACTGATATGACTCAGGGAATGATGAGCCCAATTTGGTAAGCTCGAGGCAGGGAACTTGAAGCCTGTCGGGTTTCAGACTTCAGTGGTCGAGGCTAGCGGTCATATCCGAGCAGAGCGTAGGCTAGATAGTTGAACAGCCTGAGGATGAACGTTCCTCCCGCGTTGGTCGCGAACGATCGCGGGATAAAAGTGAGTTTGCGAGGTCACGGATACCGGTACGGTTGAAACGTTGAAGGGCTGGTTAGCTTCCCTGTCTGACTAAGCAAGGGATAGCGATGGCTGTGTTTTCATCGGTAGTTTGCGGAACCCAGTTCGCCCTTCTCTGCGACATCACAGTCCCCCCTTGTGAATCGCAGGCGATTTTTGCTCATGCAACTTGCCAAGGAAGCCTCTTTGCCACTCTCTGGTAAGCACTTCAACAAGGTTGAAGATGTTCAGGAGCTTTATGTCGAGCAAAAAGACAGGTAAGTTGGGTTCTTTCAACCTAGCCATATCATGCGTCAACCTCGTCCATCGCTTTAGCTTGCTTGGCGCAATAGATGCCACCAAGGGCATTTTGGCGGGCCTACAGGAGTTCAATAAAAACGACTGGGTCGTCCGATATCCCCTACTGCAGGAGCAGCTGAACGACGAATCCGTCGAGCCTTCATCGTCAAAGCCTCGCCGTTCCATCCGCCACTCTCTGAGTTTTGCCGACGATCCATCCAGTCGGACCGACATCGTCTTCACTCCCTCCCGTCAATGTTCTATTCGTGCTGTAACTTTGGCACCAATCGCCGATGCCCAGGAAAACCCTGGCGAGCTCGCCGATGAAAGTGCAGAGGACTCGACGGATAGAGAAACTCTTTTTGACAAGTCCGGCGACTTCAACATCCTCCGACTTGATCTCAAACTCGGTCCCCATGGTTCTTCCACTTCCCCCGCAGTCCTGGTCTCCCAATTGGAGAAGGGGTCAATTGCCAAGCTCCTGGATGAGCGTATATCCGCCGCTCTCCAACACATGGACAAACTTCGACTTCGTGTCGAGGATACCGCATCCAAGGTCTTGGTGACAGGAGACCTCAACTCTGGCAAATCCACTTTCGTCAACGCCCTACTTCGACGGGAGGTAATGCCCGTTGACCAGCAGCCTTGCACAACCGCCTTCTGTGAAGTCCATGATGCAGCCGAAAACAGCGGGGTCGAGGAGGTTCACGTCCTCAAAGGCGGCGTGCAATACTCTGTCGCTGACGACTCAACCTTCTCACGCGTCTCTCTCACTGACCTGGAGAGCATTGTGACGGACAATGAAGATGATCAGCCAAGGCTCAAGATCTATTTGGCGGATAGCAGAGCTGCGTCGGAGTCTCTCCTCAATAATGGGGTTGTCGACATCTCTCTTATAGACGCACCTGGCCTTAACGTCGATAGCCTCAAAACCACTGCTATTTTCACCCGGCAGGAAGAAATTGATGTCATCGTCTTCGTCGTCTCAGCTGAAAACCACTTCACCCTGTCTTCGAAAGAATTTCTCTCGAATGCCAGTAACGAGAAGGCATACATCTTCATCGTGGTCAACAAATTTGAGCAGATCAAGAACAAGGAGAAGTGCAAACGGCTCGTTCTCGATCAAATCAAGGACTTTAGTCCTCGCACGCATGAGGATGCGCAGGACCTCGTCCACTTTGTCGACTCCGTTGCGGCGCTTCGTCCCTACACCGCCAACCCCGCGTTTGATGACCTCGAGTCATCCTTGCGCTCATTTGTTCTCACCAAGCGGACCAAATCGAAACTCCAGCCTGCTTCGACGTACCTGTCTAAACTCTTGATCGAGATCGACCTTCTTGTCAGCGCAAACGCCATCGTTGCCCAGATGGACATCGATCGCGCCAAGGGCGACTCGGAGAGGGCGAAGCCGGTGTTTGAGAAGATGAAGAGCGGAAGGGAGAGTTTGGAGGATGCTCTGGAGAATGTCGAAGAAACCGAGACGTCCACTACCGCAAACAGGACCAAGGCTATCCTGTCTGGTGCTCTTGAGCGCGTTAGTCGTGGCCAACCTGGCGTTGACGATGCTATCAGCCTTCCTAGCTTCCCTGGTTTTCTTGCCATCTTGGACTACGCTCGCGACGTACGCAAGGCTTTACTCGCGAGCTTAGATGCCGCAGTCAAGGTCGCAGAGGATGAGGCTCGCCTTACTACTACGGCCGGTGTTAAAAAGATCGGACTTCTCGAGGATCAATTCCTCCCAGAAGGTATGGAACGAGCACGTCGCGTCTTCATGCCGGAGGCTATGTTCAGCGTTCGGCCGGGTAAACAAGGCTCCGCACGCCGTCGTTCCTCCCCAACAGCGAGCGCTGTTGTCGCTGGTGGTGTATACAATCTTGGAATAGGCCTGTCACAACGCTCTGACATGCTGGACACATCCGTGCTTGATTTGTTCGACTTCAACCATCATCTATGGGTGCACTTTGGAGATGGAAAGACTGATGGAGAAGATGTCGAGGAGAAGAATGCAACAGCTCTTAGCATTCTCTCGGTGGGTGTAGGAGCTTTGACGATGGTTGGAGGCAAGGCGATCGGTATCCGCGGCTTCATCGATGGTGCTGTCCGCATTTCTGAGCTGTTTGCGGACGAGTCAGCAAGGAGATGGGCGGCCCCCGTCATCGGCGCAGTTGTGGTTGGCGCTACGGCATACTTCATACTGGAACTTCCGAGCACGATACCCAGGACCATCGGACGCCGGATTCGGGCCTCACTCGTTAACGTTGAGGATGGCGCCACTGAACAAGAACTATTTGTCAATGCGCATGCAGGACGCGTGAGTCGCGAAACACGCAAGGTGCTGCGATACGTATCTTGGGATCTTCGGGAACGCTTTAGGACCGCCATGGAGACCAGAGGGAAGGAAGTTCAGAGCGCAGAGGAACTCGAGAAGAAAGCAAGGAAGGCACTCGATTACTTCCATGGCGTCGAACACAATACGAGGGTCGTTCGCGACGATGCTAGTTTAGCCATGGCATTGTAAGCCAACTGTGAACCGTTTTGTAGAAATCCTGTGCAGATATTGTCTGTCAGGGAACGGCCAGCATGTTCCCCTCTCACTATGGTTTCTTTTTTATCGTTATGTTATCTTCACCTGGTGTTCCGCGTGCTCCACTTTCTTAATTCACTCATGCCTGTTCAGTACTTTTACGATTCAGTCTCGTAACTTGTCAGAGACGATGATGCTGATGTAGCCATCTATTTCGTACAAAATTATAGACTAGTATTTCAGACGACGTTGCAGCGTGCGCAGCAAAAGTCGGAGTGAGTAGTCCGATTCAATCTTAAACTGGGGATTTGGACTAAACCCCTCTCTCCAACCCTGATGGATTTCCCATCACAGCGTATCCAGTTACTAACTGCATACCATTTTTAAGTCATGGGCCACTTGGCCTCCTGGCCTGCGAGCAATCTTCGACACATGTCGCCAAGAGTCCCAGCTACTCGAATTTCGCTAATATGCACCATACAGCATTACTCACGTACTGCTTTGGCCCCGATTTCGACTTCGTTGTCGCTCCCCAACCTCTTCAACTAAGTGAACTCACCTCCAATGATCCTGTTGATACTATCCTCGTATTTTTGTCGTCTTTGATGCCCGCCGTCGTCCCGTGCTCGTGGCAAAAATCAAGGATGACTCTTATCTACGTCTCAGAGCAGATGGTCGAATGCATTAGCGGTGCGACACCTGCTTTATGACTGCCCTCTCCCTCGCTTGTGGGGATTGAGCTTGCTTGAAACATTTCTTTGCGTCTACGCTGGTGATGTTGCTATTAGATGGGGCCTGCTTTCACAGCTAATCCAAGCTCTACCATTACGGTTATCTTCTTGAGGGGGGTTGGAGCATCGACATTCTTTCTCAGGGGTTCGACGGGATGGGGGAAATTGTTGGAGAGAGCATAGTTGAAAGCCCCTCCCGGATTTGACTACTTACGTAGCGGGAATAATACAATTGAGTGGGGCAGTCCGAGTGGTTGAGTGGCGTATGTTGGATGTGGCTAATATAATTAGCTAATATACAAGCCACACTCGGCCTAGTAAGCCGAATACAAAAGTGTAGTCCCAATACACTTCAGACTCTGTAGATTATCAACCAATAGATTAGAGTCGTATATAAGACAGGCAGTAGTCTAGGGGTCAATCTAATCTCCTTTGATTCTGTCCCCCATCCTTCGTCTGAGCTCGCTCGAACACCCCATCTTATCTCGCTCACCAACTCTACCATTATATAAGCCTCTGCAACACTCTTGATTCTGTACCTCCACCATCTCGCCTGAGTCTGGGAATTCGGATCAGACTTTTCAACCCCTCTCTCCACCGCCTCATGTAAGCTGGGATTTCCCATCACATCGTGTCCGCAGTTACTAACATTGCCGGAACTAAGCATGCCGTTTTTGACCGACGCCGCTTGGCCTGCTGGCCTGAAAACAATCTTCGACATATGCCGCCGCCAGTTCCAACCACTGGGAGATCGATTTTGCGCGCCATACATCAAGTGACTCACATACTGCTTTGGCGATTCGTTCGACTTCTTCATCGCTCCCCCTCCAGGTGAACACACCTACTGTGGGGCCGCCGTCATATTTTTGGTCGTCTTCGATGCTCGTGGTCGTCCCGTGCTCATGGCAGAAATCAACGATGACACTTGGGTCGATACAGCTGATCTGCGCCTTAAAGCAGAGGATCAAATGCGTCAGCAGTACGATGCTATGCTTGCTGACTGCCCTCTCCCCCACTTGTGGGGATTGAGCTTGCTTGGTACCTCTCTTCGCGTCTACGCCGGTGATGTCGCTACTGGCAAGGTGGAGCCTGCTTTCACAGATCGCCCAAGTTCTACTCTTCCCCACGATCTTCTTGAGGGGGCTTGGAATATAGACATTCTGTCTCAAGAAGGGTTCGACAGGATGAAGGAAATCGTTAAAGATATCACGAGCAACGCTGGACTGGAGAGAGCGTAGTTGGAAGCCTCACCTAGATTTGTTCATGATGTCAAAACAACTGTAGTGTGTATTCTTGGCCCCTAGGTTTGCATGGTTCTCTAATTATGCCACAGTCCCGAAAGCTAAACGTATGAGATGTGACCTTCGCCTCGGTCACGAGCCTTCCGGCAAATGAGTGTATGCAGAGGTCGATCGGAGCATTGCTTGGCTGTGAAGAAGGACATGTCCACGATTTTTGGGAACAAAGCCGATCTCACTCACCACCAAGTAGGCCAGACTGAACACTAAGTGGAAAAGTATGAAATCATCGTCGCAAGTGCGATTGGTTTTTTTGGGACAGCGAACTGTCGTTGCTGGTGATTCGGACAGTGTTTCGCTTGTCATTGCACGGAACCTAATTACCGACAGGAGTGTGGGTGAGCACATATGTGAAACGTGCACCAACTTGAATGTACTTACATTCGTAAAATTGTCGACTCTTATGGATGCATGAGACGTAGTTGAGTCGAGGTTGTCAGTGAATGCAGTCTGGGCCAAAACAAAGCTGCGCAGGTCAGTACAATCGTCAAGTTGTCATCTGTACAACCTGTCGAATGTTGGTTTCAAAAGAAACAGAAATGGACACACGATTGTTGTAGAAGGTCCATACGTCAAAGAAAACTTGATCCGTAGTATTCTTTTGCCAGCGAATACTGAGTCGCAGATGCATATGGTAACGTGGCAAGCGCGAGCGCGAGCGGATAGAGCCAGTTAATTACCGGTGCGGTGGGCATTCTCAGGCCATGCTAGGGCTGGATGGAGGAACAAGATGGGTGCCCAACCGCAGTCGTTGGCGGTCCATAAATACTGTGCCGTACGGCGTCATAGTACGGTGATCTCGCATGCACGAATGAACAGGGCGGAAGCATATGTAAATGTGGGTGGGAGAGGAGGGTGCTATGCCCAGGTCATTGGTGAGTGCACCACAATCGCGTTGCGTGGGTGGTCATCGCATTGGCACGGTGTGTACATCCAGACTGCTGTAGGCTCAGGTAGCAAGTCAGTCATACCACTCGGAATGTTTGTCATGACGGCGCGCATCAGCGCCCCTGAGGTGTAGTTTTGCACGCACTTTCTATCTTGTATCACTCCCAATCTGCTACTCCTTCCGTTCTCCTCATGTCCCACTCCCTCTGCTCGCGTCCGTGTTACGCATTGATCATGCTGGTGTGTCCGTCTTCACGGTGCACGACGGTAGTTCGACGCCTGACGCCATCGTTTCTGGGTGATCACGGTGTGGTTGGAAACTCGAATATGCTGCGACCGATTCAGAGCATGTCATCCTCGCCTCGTTCTCACGGATCCAGGTAACACTGTATACTGGCAGCGTCCGCGGCCACAAGCACTCAGTACTCAGTACTCAGCCACAAAACTTGTGTCTATCCCTGTGCATGGGTTTAACAGGTACTTCACTAACCATACGTCACTTACTGGCACCCGAACGCAGCTACTGCGGCCTGGGTGGAGTCCAGCACTAAGTAATCTTATTTCGAAGTTATTGCATCTCCTTTGGGAATGCAATGACGCCGCATGGCAAAGTATTTATGGACGCCAACGACTGCGGTGGGTACCCATCTTGTTCTTCCATCCAGCCCTAGCGTGGCCCGAGAATGCCCGCCGCACTGGTAACTAGCTGGCTCTATCCACTCGCACTCGCGCTTGCCACTTTACCACATGCATCTGCGACTCAGTATTCGCTGGCAAAAGAATACTACGGATCAAGTTT
>JBBPNE010000065.1:0-70317 GCA_038090735.1 Xerocomellus amylosporus | reverse complement strand
CACCTTCGGTGTTTAAGTAAACTTCAGCATGAAAACTTGATTCCAAGCACGCACCCAAGGGAACAACAGGTTTCCATCGGAATGTTTCTCGCATAATTGCTTCGATATATGGTAACGACTGTCTATCTTCAAACTCGGGAAGCCTGTCAATGCCAAGGACAGCATCGATTTCTGCCTGAGCGCGTTTCCACACGCGAGGGTTCTTGACCATCGCGAGCGTGAATACCATGATTGCCGACGATGTCTGTGTCTTCGATAAGCAACATACATGTGGGATACGTGCTACAGACCGTCTCTGCAGAGCCTGACATTCACCCACAGTGAGTATCGGCTGTTCGCGCCAGCGAGATCTTACCAATAAAAGCGGTTGTAGCAGTGTGTTTGAGAGCCGTCTCATATTCAGCGCGGTACGAGGCATCGAATTGCTCCATACGAGCGATGTGATCGAATACCATTGCGCCGTTTTTGTTGTCTTGAGACTCCTACCGCAGGAACTTGCTGGGTCACCCTTGTCCTGTCAGGTAATGCAAAAAACTCACCATGCGCTTCCGGACATACTGGTATGGCATTTCGATCATCTTGTTTCTCAACGTGGACGCCTCTCTCGCCTCGCGTTTAATCCACGATCCGGGAAGCCAGTCAGGTATATATACCACTTTTAAAAATGATATAAGCAAACAACTTTGCACATTCATCTAGAGTCGCTTACAGAACGGAAAAACATTGAGGAGGACGGCCTTCTCGGGTGCCAATGCTGGGAAAGAAACCTGGAGGAAACTGTCGATAACTGATACGATGGGGTCATTCCGGGGCTCTGGCTCGTAGTCGTACACGCTTGACATAGCTACCGCAGCAGCAAACCTGGGGTAACCGAAGTTATTTCAAAACGAGTTGTTTGGATTAATGTTCGTACGTCGAATAATGCAACGGATACTCCTCTGGATCTTCGATTATATTGACAACTACCTGACGGGCCCTGCGAAGCTGCATTGGCCGAAAGGTGAGGGAAGCTTCGGCACGGAATGTTTGATGAAATATTCGCCGACACAACCTCCAGTGTTCACCATATGGGTAAAAAGCAAAGTTACAATCATGGCCATACCTGAAAGTACATGACGCATAGTAGTTATATCACGAAAAGGGCAGTCGAAAGTTGCACTCACGGCTCAATAGTTGCAATGAACGGGCGGTCAGAGTATATCTGTGATCGTTTCCCGAGCAGTTCTGTTACGACTGAGGGCGAGTTCAACACAACCACGTCGGTATTCACAAGTTGGATATACATGATATCACCTAAAATTGGTCAGAACCACTTATTCCAGCTTTGCATCGCACTCGCCATATTTTGCTCGCCATTTTGTGTATGTCAACCAGGGTTCCTTGGTATTAATAGAGAGGACACTGCCCAATAGTGGGAACGCAGTAGGACCAGGAGGGAAAGGGTATCCCTTCCTCTCGATGCGGTTGCGGATAAACCGTCGAATTGTGTCCGCAACCACAATCACGAACAAAGCCAGGACAACCGGCTGGGTAGCAGAGGTGGACCATTCCATGGGGGTTGTCAGCATCGATAATATTTATCCAGCCACAAGACTGATGCCTTATATTGCCCGGTCCTTTCTTCGTCGACAAATAGAAGTGTCGTAGGACAGATGGGGTGCCAGAACCGCTATTTCCATCACCCGTAGGAGCAAATATTCAGGCTTCTTACCCAAGCGAAACCCGAGGAAGTCGGCGCGTCGCGCGCCATCTAGAAACTCTTTCCGTAACAAGTACTATAATCGACATTCCGGGGTTCGATGACTCACGTCTCGGATGCATCACACTCCATTTCGAAGGAGGTGCCTAAATGAGGTCACTGAAGAAACAAACGTGAAGACGGCACGTGAAGGCCATGGCACCGATGGGTACTCACATACACATATATATCCAACTAAAGGAGACTATATGGGACCCAGCGGCGCGCGAGTCTTAACATTCAGGTGGGATTACCCTGCTTCCGTGCCAGGCAATTCATATAGAATTGGCAAGTCCAACACTGAGTCGTAGCGACGATTATTTGTCGGTACTGATCCTAGCCCAGAACCGCAGTTTGTGGAACACCGACTCCACCTTACAGAGAATCTGCGGTGGGATGAGTAGGCGCAGACATCAAAGAAGATCGGGACCATTGGGTGTCCTGGGAATGGGTCACGTGCTACACGCTCGGACCCCAGAACACACTACATGGCTATGCCTGGCACCTGCGAAGTCTTCAGTTGGCGGCTCCTGGCCCATTCAACCGTTTCCAGTTGGCCGAGGCGGCCGAGGCGTGGCGCGTGGCCGTTGAGGTCGCTCGCCTTTGTTCACCCGAATAGTCACTCACGGCGGGTACCTAATATTGAAGACTTCCGGGTCGCCGTTACCAACAGATTTCGTCACAGTGCGACAAGCCCGCACTGTTTGACTCAAAGTTTCTGCCCAACCTTTCCCATCGTTCGTATCAGCCGTGATCACTCGGTTCTAGGTCCCAACACCATAGGCTGTGAGTTGGTCCACAGAACAAACGAATCCATCCACGCGACCCAGGAGGGAGGGCTTGAATCGGCAACTGACATCTCAGCTCACCACATGATATACCATGTCTTCTCACGTGTGTGTTTCGGCGCAGCGCTAGCAACATATGAGTAAGTCTGTGGTCGACGCAGCGCGCTCATCGGCTCTATTTCTCATCGATTCATCCCTCCCACTACTACCTTCCCCTGGAACATGCACCTCGTCTTCAGTACCTCCGATTACACGAACTCGGACATCTCTGACGAAAAAGGTCACATCCTCTACTCCGTGTCGACGCCTCGGGCTTCTAAGCGGACAACCACGATTACCAAATACCGCTGGAGCGGTCCGAATAGTGTCTCTGAGACAATGGCGACGGTTGAGTGGCATGAATTGAAGGGCACGCTCATTCGATTCAACGGGAACGAGATCAAAGCGGATGCCATGCTTGCGAAACGTCGGTGGAACACGTACGTCTGCCCTGTAGAGTTCCTACGTCGTACGTGATTGGCTGATCGACGGGGAATCGACAAGTGGGCGCTATTTTGTAGGACCCGATAAATGTTCTTACAAATGGAAACTCGAATCAACGCACTGTTGGGTGAGCTATTTGTTCTTCTCTCTCTCTTGTGGGTTTTGCCGGTGTACCGGAAATTAAGTTTGACTAGTGGACGTCATCCTAAACTAAACGTCCTTCCCAGATGAAGCTGGCGGAATCAGACGTCGCGCTGGCCAGGTTCCACAAGAAGAATTTCGGGATAAGAAAACAATCACACCCGCCGTATCTTGATGTTTCTCCAAAAGTGGTGTCCATGTTAGATCATGTCATATTAACCTATGTCTATGTTGAGTCATTGCGTCGAGAGCGACTCGGACATCAGTCGGACACAACGGGCGCATGGAATGCCGTCGATTCGGCGAGCCAGGCGATTACATCGTAGCTCGATGACGAAAGTGTGGAGAGTTGATTGTGGCCTTGCGATAGTATTTCTGTGCGATTTAGATCGTGGATTGACCTTACTCGATTCTGTAAAACGTCGTAGTAGCCTGGGCTGTTCTGGCTGGAGATGATGAAAAATCTCGTTCTGATCTAGGTTTTCTTGAATCGTTTTAAATGCGCTACGTTACTGCATAGTTTGACATGCCCTGCCAGTCACGGTCACATTCACCATTTGCAGTCTACTGACAAAGGCCACATTGAACCAGGTAGTCAGCTCTCCAGAGCTCGAATGACGGGGCTGAAGCGCTGGAGCGTAAGGTGGGTGTCTGGGTTAATCGTCGAGCAGTATGCATGGCACTGCCAAATAGGGGCCGCAGCGGGATAGCTTGCTCAGTGCCGTTGGTTTGTTTGCCAGTGACTGCATGCGAGGAATCCAAAGAAAATCTCAAACCAGCGACTGTGGGACTACAGTGCTAACGAACACAACTGGTAAGCCTGCCGCGCGGCCGTTCATTGCACTGCCCCTTGTGTTCATCGCCTCCATGACCAGCCCGAATCGCCATAAAGTTCCGTTGTTTGCTACACACGGCCACCCTCTCCCACTCCTCTCACTCTCTCGATCGCCGACATGCGTCTCATATTCAGCACGACGAACCACATGGACACGGATATCTCTGACGAGCGGGGATACATTCACTACTCCATCTCCACGCCCTCCGCATTCAAGAAAGTGACCACGATCACCAAGTACCGCTGGAGCGGTCCGAGTGGTGTCCCAGAGACGATGGGCGTCATCGAGTGGCATCGACTGAAAGAGACGGTGTTCCGGTTCGATGGGAACGTGATACCCGCGGACGTGATGCTCGAAAAGCGCGCTTGGAATACGTACGTTGATTGTGCGTGTTCTGATGACGCTGACGGATATTGACGACTCGGATCGTGGATTGACGCTGCCAGCGGTCGGTATTTTGTAGGTCCTGATCGACATACATACAAGTGGAAGCTCGAATCGACGCATTGTTGGGTATGTCCGTTCTGGTTTGCTTGGGTGGAGAGTGGGATAACAATTGAATGCGTTGCGAATAGTTGAAGCCTGCTGAGTCGGACGTCGAGCTCGTCCGGTTCCACAAGAAGAATCTTGGGATTTTGAAAGAATCCCACCCAGCCTATCTCGACGTCTCTCCAAAGGTGGTTCCGATGTTGGATCACGTCATCCTCACGTTTGTCTACGTCGAGTCGTTGCGGCGGGATCGAGAGGGGAGGCGGAGAAACAACATGAACAACACGACGATGACGAACAATACCTCAGTAACGCCTACGATGTGATGGGTTATCGTAGCACACTATGAGATCACGATAAGAGCGCGTTAGATATTTATTTTTCGAGACAAGTCCAAGTATGGACATGTTCTGCGGAGTTCCCAGCGACGTCACCTGAACCTCACGGTAGACTCCCATCGGTGACACTGCTCCGCCTGGGCATATAAATGCTGTTGTTCGTCCCCCTCACCACCCACTGCTCCCGCCCTGGCGAGCCTTACGGCGTCTCCGCCTGCCGAGCCACCTGTAGCACCTCCGATGGGGCAGAATGTCTCCTTCGGTCATGGAAAGAAGGAATCTGTGGATTGGTATAATGCACTGGGTGCGGATGCGGACAAGCGGGAGGTGGACCACCTTCCTGTGACTGTGGAGGAAGGCGAGGAAGAGCTGGCTGCCAGCGCTGTCCCTTCTATCCATGTCTCAGAGCATACTTCGGGTAGTGGCTCTGAGCTCATGGCCGATGTCGATCTCTCCACTGGTACGTACATGTGCCGTGTGTGTGCGCTGATCGACGTGTTGACGTTGGGCCTCATTTTTTAGAGTTCCGCGTCAGATCCTTGTATCCCTATGCAGGGCAGCGAGCTGAGGACCTAGGTGAGCATGTTTCCGTTGTCGTGCGTGGTTCTGCCACACAAGATCTGAGTACCAATTTGCAGACTTTGATACAAACATGATCATCGTTGCTCATCCATCCAAGTCTAGTGGCGATCGGTGGTACGGTACTGCAATCAAGGATGGTAAACCTGGTTTTTTCCCTCAGACCTATGTTCAGAAAGTGGAACAGGGTACGCCGTGTCACTTATATTTTTTGACAGGTCGTTGCTCACCATGACTGACCAAATACAGTTCACGCAACGGCACTGTACACCTACGAGAGCGCGAACGCGAACGAGCTTGCGTTTATTGAAGGCGACACGCTTATCATCGTCGACCGGTCTGAATCAGATTGGTGGAAAGCTGAACGTGACGGTCTCGTGTTCCTCGTGCCTGCTGCTTATTTGGAGGCGACCGAGGGTTAGTGGATTTCCTTAGCCACAAAAAAGACATTCCCTCTTGAGTCCCTCTTACCTTTTCACGTGCTGGGATGGATATAGACTGAAATATATTTCTTTCCTTCTTTTGTCTGCGATTATCCCCACCCGTTCCCTTGTATTCTGTTTCTCTTTCCCCCCATGAACTTGGTCCCAAACACACGAATTCGAAAATTCCGCGTTCCTGCTTGTTCCTGCGACGTGATTTTGATTGTGACTCTGGCGTAGACGTCGGCTCGGGCATCTTTGGGCGAGTTCGGTTGAGTTTGGAACGGAACCAAGGGCAAGGGTTCCCGGCTGATGCAGATCCCGACGGTGACAGTGATCATCATGAGAGGATGACTGATGCTGATGTTTACAGCACGCCTTATACTTCGCCCAAAGATACGCGTCAACCGAGAGCGTTCGAGTTGCATGGGATATCGCCCATGAACGTGGACGAGGACGAAGAAGACGCGTACTATTCGCTGGACGAGGAGGAGGATAGTGCGTCCGAGTACGAACTGGAGCATGATCCTGAAGATGAAAAAGAGAAGGCGGCACGCGAGATCGAGCGACGACGCATGCTCGAAGCGGCTGGGTTGGTCGTCAGTCCGCTTTCGGATGGGGAAGATGAAGCGCTACGTGCACGTCCATACACACATGTCCCAGCCAGTACCGTCATCGCGGAGAATGACCACGAGCACGGTCGTCACGCCCCATCCGCGCCTGCGCTGAGCGCAGTCACACGCTCAAAGTCGGGCTCAAGCTCGGGCTCGATAGGTGGTACTCTTTCGGAACCTCTGGGAAAGCGACGTCCTGCGCCTGCAGCACCTCGACGTCGCTTAGCCCTTCTCGCAACAAAAGACCTCCCGTCGATTCCAACGCTCGCTCTGCCAGATACCGATCCATCCCCGGCCGTGCTCTTCAGATTCTTTGATACCACTGCCACTGACAAGGACCACGACGCTATGGGGGAGGGGGAAGTGATGCTTGGAACGGGACATCTGAAGACGAGGTCGGAAGGGAGTATCGTTCATCTGGACGACGCGTTCAATAGGTACGAGACGTTCAAGAAGATGCAAGCGCCACATGGACATGGACATGGACATGGCCATTCGCCTCTGTTTCCGCATGCACACGCAACGTCGGCAATGGCGAGTAGGATGTCGATGTCGTCGTTCGATACCGGGTCGTTGGCACCGACGTCGCCTTCGAGGTCACCCGCTGCTTCGGTGACGCCGTCTCTTCAAGAACGGGAGGGTGGAGAGAGTCGCACGTCACAGTTTCTCGGTTTTATCGGACGCCACACGCGTGCAGGCACGCCAGATCATCCTGAACGCGATCGAAAACTCGTCATTTCTGGACCGATCGTACACGCGCCGACGCCCTCGCCGGTGTCGGCGCCACTGCCCGGCGGGGAAGGTGGTCCACCGAGGGCGGGCAGTCCAGTATTTGGATCGTCTTGGGCGAGTCTGGTAGATCGGTCTGCGCTAGAAGAGATCCCAAGGCTGGAGCGGAGGCGCCAGGAGGCGATTTTTGAGTTGATCTCTACCGAGGCGGATTACGTGCGGGATGTCCAACTAATCGTCGAGGTGCGTGGCTTTTAGACATGTTGGAGGGTGCTCGTGTGTGAGGGACATTGAGGAACTAACGTGGACGATTTTACTCCTTGTAGCTGTTCTATTCCAGTTTGACGGAGGTGTTGGATGAAAAAGCCACTGCGATGATATTTTTGAATATCGAAGACATATTGCTCACGAATACGGTGAGTGATTTATTGCTTCTTGGGTTAATTCGATCCGCGACTTGAATCGCTTTGAAGACATTCCTTTCGATCCTCGAAGAGCGCCAGCGGGACTGTCGCCTCTATATCGACCGTATTGGTGACCTGTTGGAAAAACACATGCCGAACATGGGCGTATACCTCGTACGCCGTCGCTCGTCGTTGTGTCGTTGTTGCACCCCCTCATACTCAATGCCATTGTTTCCATGGCAGAACTACTGTGTCAATCAAGCAAACGCTGGAAAGGTCCTCCAACGAATGCGGGAGAGTAATCCCGCGTTGGCTACGCAGTTGCAGGTGTGTTCTTGGTTTTAGGTTTATGACGCGTGCGTGGATGTGCAACCATTCCGCTGTAGAACCTTCGGGAAGATCCATTAGCACGGAATCTGGACTTGTCGAGCTACTTGCTTGTGCCTAGTATGTCCTCTTAAAAGGATACTCATAACACTGTCGGCTGATGTGTTGTTGTTTACCCGCTCTCGTGACGCATATTCACAGTGCAACGTCTTACGCGATACCCTTTACTCGTTCGTCAGATCATGCAGTACACGGATCCTTGCTCGTTACCATCCGGAGCGATTGGCCCTCCGGTATCGTCGTCATCCACGTCTTGGGGTGATATCGCCGAAAAACAGTCCATATTCGCCGCGCTCCAAACGGCCGAAAGTATCCTTGAAGACGTGAACGAGACGATCCGAGATCGAGAAGGAAGAGAGCGATTGGGTGAGATCAGTCGCACGCTGTGGATCGGACAAGGTAGGCTTGATCTGACAGCACCGACGCGGCATCTCGGTCCACGCAAACTTGTCAAAGAGGGCGTATTGAGCAAGGCGAAAAGTGGGCGCAAGTTGCGGGTGTTGTTGTGTAACGATATATTGGTGCTCGTGGACGAGGCCGAAAAGGGGTTGTATCGCGTGGTGAGTGTATCTCGCATGATCGAAAGGTGTTGGGGGACTGATCGAAATATGCGTTGGTCTCAGCCGATCCCGGTGAATGAAATTCAGATCAAGCCGTCGAGAACCGGTCGAGAGGATCCGCTTATTCGGCTCCATTTGGCATACCCGCGCGGGGGATACACCCTCGTATTGCGCGCATCCAACATCCGAGAAGCGAAAGCGTGGCAAGATGCCATCTTGAATGCTGACAGCAAGGCTCGGGAGGGGATCAGAAATGTGGTACGGGAACCTGGTGAGATGTAACTATGATGGCGGCACTGCTCGAACGGACAGATGGTATATCTTTATTGTCGTTTTCGCTTTCTGACTTTTGGAGGACTGTTTTCTTTTGTCGAGTGCTGGTGTAAGCCTGGTCATTTGTTCAGAGAAATAACAGAGAATGTTGCACCTAACAACATGTATCGATCGCACCGATGTGAATCATGCATTATGATGGTTTGTTCCTCGACTTCGCTAACTCGTTAAGTCACGGGACTTTTCTACCTCCACGAATGTCGCCACCTCCTGCTTCCTGCGATCTACTAATCTTATCAATGTGTCCATTCCCATCAAAACGCCTTCATCAGGTCCTTCCTCCGGCACGACTCGCGTGTGAGCGAAATCGATGATTGAAACTGTGTACAAGCGGGGCTGTTGATCCGAGCACGAGCACGAGCACGAGGAGGACGAGGACGAGGTACCGCCTGGAGTGGCCTCCATGATTATTTCCCCTTGTTCGTCGACTTCCACCTCGATCTGATCACTCTCGACTCCCTCGTCCTCTTCGTTTTCCGTCTCTTCGGGACTGCCGGGTCCTCCGCCACGACCGGAGGCAGCAGCAGCTCTTTCCCAGTCTCCTTCGTAGATGATCAGCACGCTACCACCGACCATTCTCATATGCGCCCCTGAGAGGGATTCACGGAGATCGGTGAGTGACCTATGGATAGATGTGAGGAGGGTAAGAAGAGCGTGTGCAGGGAGGCCGGTGTTCGAGTTTGATCGGGACGACGTTCCAAGATCGGCGTCAGTCAGGGAAGTCGAGAACGAGCAAGGAAAGAAGTTCTTAATCCCTTCCTGGAGTTGTTCCGGCTTCAAGCTATACCCGTACTCCCTCCCATATACGATTGGGTCAGGAGAGTGGTTTGAATATACCTAATAATTGGAGTGGATCCATGACACCTCCATAGTATCTCGGAAGGAAGCGCTCACTTGAAAGCCAGTCAACCTCATACCAGTTTGAAGAGTAGTTGATTTTGCCGCTTTTTTGATCATGCGTGCCTTTTTCTCTTCCGAAGCATCTTCGTCGTAGAGTACTGTGCCGAGTTTTACATCCAGGACGCAGGGCTTGCGATAGCCGTATAGCAGGTTCTGGAGAACGAGTTTTTGCGCGGGAATATTCGAGGGAGCAGTATCATTATTGTCGACCTCGCCGTGGGTAGAGGTACCCTCTAACGTCGGAGCAGGACTGATAACAGGCACGATTCCCGCGTCGATGCCAGCGGTTGGGTCGATGAGCTTTCCCTCTAGACTCAACAAGCCAAAGAATGTGGGTATCCAAGCTTTGAGCAGGTGTAATCCGGTAGAGAAATCGGTGATGTCTCTGACAAGCTGGTAGAAGGCAACCTCGCGCGACAGGGCGGGTTTGAGTAGAAGTGATTCGTCTTCTGTGACTTGTACGCCTGCATGTCCGCCAACTTGTTGCGAAAGTGGCGTCGTAGGTGGGAGCGTACGTGCACGCTGTGGCTTTGGATGGACCATCTAGTAAGCCGTTGGCGAAGAATCCGCGGCTGGCCCGGGCGTGGATGCTTGAGGAATGAATGACTCGGTGATATCAGATATCAATCTGATTCTCCGTGACCTTTAGTATAATTGCCATACACGGAAGTCACACTGGCAGGACCCCGAAAGTTTGAAGGACTAGATCGTTGTCAACGTCCCGCTCCATCTCCCATCCCCCGATTTCAACGCACTCTTACTACCGTTCCATGACGGTCCTCCCGCATCAAAAGCCTCAAATTTCTGAGGCCTTACAAGCGCCGAGCTCACACGACCCTTCCAGCGCTGTCCAGTACTAGTGCCAAGGTCTCACATCTGCCACGTAATTTGGAGAGGGATGTTCCGCGGATGCCAGATGCGGCTTCGCAGCGCTGACATCCTCGTTTACTACGAGGTCCTGGTAAAATTTCAACAGAGTGAGCACTCTCGACTGTCTGAGACCTAGGAGTCAGGAGACCTCATGAGTTCCGATTTAATCTGAGCGAACCGGATCGTCAAGTCGCCATAATAAGACTGGTTTCTCTCTTCGTCCCCGAGGAGCATCCATCGAAAGAATCCCGAGGACTCGAAATAGGACCACCCGCTTAACCACCGCTCCTGGAGAATCACATGCACACATTAACGTGTGAGCCGCCGATCGACAGTCAAAGTCGATGAAACGCAAACGACAACATGATCACTGCGAACACGGAGCGTCACAGCGGAGAATTTATTATCTTGCGCCAGCCAACCCCGCAGACCTCGATGAGAATTCCTGAGCAAATTGAACTTCTGTGCGCAAGGAAACGGATAAAGTTGTGCCCATTTGAACCCGCTCACAGATTTAAAGATCTCGATATCCCCGTCTGGAGTCATCCACCTCCGTCTTTGCCACCGTGCGGATCAGATGTATGCCTTGTAGGATACTACCGAGTTTCACACCACCAACGCCTGTGCTCAGTCGGAACTGGTTATGACACCTTCTATGGCACTCAAGTGCCAAGGACACCGACACCTCAGTGAGTTCCGAGGGTGTCAGAACAAGTTGCGCTGGTTATCTCAGCCCGAAGCCCTTTACGGGGATTCACTGAGACCGAGCAGATGCAAGTCGGTCTCGATGACATTTCGGGATTCACTTCAATCGTCAACGTTTCAACAGCGACTATTGTCTTACCTGACCTCTCTGCTGTCTAGCGCGGTCTGCCGAAGAAATAGGTAACTCCACCTTCTCCACAGACACCCCTCGATCTCATCATGGTGCTAATAGTACCTACATACAAAATAAACTTCATAATATTTGTTGGCAGAATCCCCACCACGAGCTGTATTGCATACGAGGAACTAGGAGTTCATATCTCCCAGACTCGAGTCCCAACCATGGGTACGAGGTAATCGAGAGATGTGACTGCGGCGCTTCCGGGCCACTGGCTGATCACATCATTGTGCGTATCACTTTTGGGAGAGGGATTCCATGCGTGCTCAGAGTCGCCTAGTTTCCGTGGTCGTGGCTATCGCAGGATGATCGATGATTCACCGTCTACGGGATCCCCGTCAAGTTACGCGATGTCAATGAGTTTCGCTATGGGTGTCAATGGGCGGCCATACCCATGTTCAACGAATGATGTCAATATCATGTGGAACTTGCTGCATTCGAACATCGATTTACTTTCTCCGCAAAGTTTGATGGCTAGAAGTGGGTTGCTGGCCGCCAGATCCATCCTGGATGGGTAACTGTGTTCATTATTTCCGCACACCACGTGATTGTCACGTTGTCTTTATATTGCAGTCATCGCGTGTTGCACTGGCAGGGGCTGTATGTAAGCCTGCCTCGTGTTCCCCAACCTGAACCAGGCGAGCTCCGGGCTCTTGCTCTGTGTTGTTCCAACACCGTGTCGTGTCCCAGGAAAAAGGTGGGTCACCATCGTTGTGTCTATCGACGAGTGGATACTTACCATCCAATGTCCGTACTTTGGTGATCACAGGGCAGAGTTTTGTCTTTTCTTGCTGAACCTCACGCAACGAGCTGCGCAGGACGTTTCCTCGTTCAATCTCATCTGTCGTCCCGATAATCTCAAGACTTCCCATTCTCATTTGCACGCATTAATTGATCGCCAGTTACCTGCGAATCGTTTTTATTGTGCAACGATTGATACCCAGTCTTGTAAAATGTTGGCTACACACGCCCTTTCGCTGTCGCTTTACTCGTCACCTCCTCCAACTCCGAGGCCCTACTTACTTTCGAGCTCTCGCCCAGCTCTCGTGGACTCGACCAACGTTAACTCGCGCTCGAATGTGTGCGGTCCTGGTTTCCCAAAAAGTTTTGTCTACCCGACCTCCTCCGCTCGGACTGGTTGTCGGTGGAGCCACATCGAATCTTCCACTGGATCCATCCCGACGCCGTCCCATTCTCGCCAACATCATTTGTCCACGTCCTCCCCGTTCCTGGTGACATACAAAGCCCCGCCTACCGTCTCCGTCTCCCTTTCTGCTGCTTGCTCGCAGAGCATCCCAGGAGAGCTGTGTTGTGGCGCGGGGGTACAAGGCTTAGAGCCGGGCCTTCCGGATGTGAGAAACGTCGTTCCATTCCCAGGTACCCCATTAGATGGTGGCGTGGACGTGGAGATGCTTGATGGAACGTGCATTCCTTGTCCTGATGGTCGCTTGCCGTCTGCTGTCCAGGCTCCTCGCAAACGTCGCTCCGCGCATTCTTCCGTTTCTTCCTCACAAGGTAGTCTTGGAAAGGACGCGAAACAAAAACGCCAGAGGAAAAGCAAGCGGCAAGTAGCAGAACTGTGGTGGTTGGGTGTCGTCCATCGGAGTATCATGCGCGTCATTGAGGCTCGCCAGTCTGTTGGGGAGCTAGACTCTTCCGACAGGTTACTGTCTGGACCACGCGATTTTGACGCCATGGATCGTGTGTTGGTCGAAAGGATACAGAGGAGATTAGCTGATAATGGCTGTGTTGAGGGGCGGGCGGTGCCTAGTCCCTTACCACGAATATCTTCGCCAAGTATATCGGTGCCATCTCTGAACCTTTCAGCGCCTAGTACGAAGACTCTGCCGATCGATTCAGCCCCACTTACACTCTCATCGTCGAACTCAAAGGTGGACGGAACAACCACCTCTTCGCCACATCACAAGGAGTCCACTTGCCCTTCATTGTCGATCATTTCCTACTCATCGATCCCATCCTCTACGTCTACGTTTCACAGACGCCACGTTCGTTTCGAAATCCCACAACGTCCCCGTCAACCTCAGTCTCATCCGAGCATTCCTCGACGCTCACCCTCCCCACCGGCACGAACTGGGACAATCCCCACTAACGCACCAATACTCACGTTGACGATGCCACAGCTCGTTGCCTCCCTCACACTTGCATGTCACGAACGGAGTAGGTCGCGGTTACGGGGTCGGACCTGTAAGCCTAAGGAGTGCGGGAAGAATGCTGGCGGTTCCCTACCCTCAGTGCCTTGCCAGGTTGTGCAGTGCGGTGATGGCGATGAAATCCAGGACAAGGAAAGAATGCACCAGTCATTCACACTACGTGCGAGATTATCGAGCTCCCCAAGGAGGAAGTCCCCGCTGTCTCGCGTTGCGTATGCTGAGGGTTGAACTCTCGCATCCGTGCGGACTCCCGCCCTGTTGGGTTTTAATCGCGATCGGGATTCTTAAAACCGTCTTCCCTGCTCAAGCGCCACACGTTATGCGCCCAGTGGGGACGCCATGATTGCTGCAATATTGACTACTGTATACACGTACGCTGCCGACTCCTACACTTTAATCGCTCTCAAATTATTATTCTTCACTTGTTGACAAGAACCTTATCATGTAGTAGATTGATTCTACTGTCCATAGTTTCTACCCCCACATTACGTTGCACACCTGACTTGGCCATCATTGACTTTATGATACTGTGTATCAATTAGTCTTGTCTTGCCATCGCATCCGGTCATTACAATGACAAGTATTGGGATGCACAGTTTTCCCTCGGCTACTTGGCAGAGTCGAAAGCCTGTCCGCATCCGGGCCACTGAACTGGACATGGCCCACAGGTTAGTTTGGGCAGGTTACCAGTGGCTATATACTTATGGTAGGTTACTCCGACCGACCTTGGCAATGATTAATTCAACGACTTGGAGCTCTGTGCCTGGGCTTTAAGTAAGGTCCATCACAAAATGGGTGTGCTAGTGGGTGGCATATTGATGCATCCGTAACCACAATCCCCATCACCGAATGATGCAACATAACAGCAATTGTAGTCCCCCCCTCTGCCCCAATCTACTGCGACTTCTCAAACCTCACAAGAAGTTTACAATAGTTTTATCCTGAATTATTTCACAGACAAGGAGGCTTACAATGCCATTCATGGACATTTAGACAATGGATTCCTCGACACAGAGTATGAGGGAGAGGAGTAGGAATCACCCTAGTACATGGTTAACAATCTTCGAGTGTAGTAGTACAATAGCATCTCTCAGCCTGCGACCATCAGATGAGTTAGATTGGGTCTAAGCGAAGATTGGTTGTTATCAGCAAGTGATTGTTTGGTTGATCAGTGTCTTGCCATCATGATCTCCGCTAACGGTCCTAAGACAGAGGTGATAGAATGCAACCGACCTCCCCACCAATCAGAGGTGGCCAACCCACGAACGTAAATGGTCCGTACTATGTAGGTCATAAAATTTAAGCGTTCATTTGGGCTCGTGTGCAGATAGCGGCTAGTGGCTCTAATGGCGTGCTTCACCACGGCATCGAATGAGTAACTCGCACCAGCCTGAAATTTTACGCAGTTCACGGTCTCGCGTACTTGAAGGAACTTGCCAGTGAAACACACATTCCACTGTAATGTATTTTTGGTATCGCCATGCTTTCGCAGGTGCATGGTCAATGAGATTAGGCGATTGATCCATATTCCCGTAAATTGGAAGTTTGATCAATGTTGCTAGGGTCGCCGGCATGAGGCCCATCTTTGATTGATGGGCGCACAGAAGTTCAAGTTTGCCCATCTCGGTAGCGAAGAGGGAACCGACTCATCAGATATTCATAGTACTTAAACCGCCATACACGGAAGCAGCCACACTTTCACTGCCCTCCCGTCTAACCATCCACTTCAACCAAAACTGACCTTGACCCACTTTTTAATTCATTCTCACTGTCCACCAGTACTATCAACTAAGTCGTTGATAATTTCAACGATGTCCGCTGAAGTCCCCGTCGCTATCATTGGGATTGGCTGTAAATTCCCTGGAGGATCTGATAACAAGAACCTATACTACGAGTTTCTGAGGAATAAGGTACATTTTACTTATAGGTTCTGTTACATTAGCTGAAAAATGACTACAGGGCGATGGGATGATCGCACCTCCACCCGAGAGGTGGATTCATGAGGAGTGGTATGGTACGTCGTTGATCGATCGATCGCTCTGACTAGGTTGTTTGGTGACATTTGTTCTGGCTTTGACAGGTGGCAAGGACGAACCTGGAAAATACCACACCACCAAGTCAGGTTTCATCAATGGCATCGACCAATTCGATGCTCTAGAGTTCGGTATCTCCGCCAAGGAAGCGGCACATTTTGATCCCGCGATTAGGCTCACATTGGAAGCTGCACAAGCGGTCTGGCCTCTGTTTTCTGAAGTTTTTCGTCGCGGCCACTGATAAGGTCTTCCAGGCGCTACAAGATTCGGGCGTTGATTACAGAGGTTCTAATACGGGCGTCTTCTTTGGTAACTTGTTGACCACCGTTGATGAACTTGATGATGAGCGGTATGAGGTCAACAACTACAATGGTGTCGGGCGCTGTGTTTCTATTCGAGCCAACCGCATTTCTTTCACCTTTGACCTGCGCGGCCCTTCATTGACGGTAGACACTGGTATGTTCTCCACTTCCATTCCAAACATGCCTGAGTACACGCTGTTGATTCTGGTAAACAGCTTGCTCGGCATCAGCAACTGCGATACACCTCGCGCTTTGCTCAATTAAACTTGGAGAAATCGACCAGGCACTGGTTGTGGGTAAGTGAAGCCTCGGATTTGTTATATATGTGGTGACTGAGGTGTTGACATGATATAGGTGCAAACACGATCATCAACCCTGAACATACCGTTTCGTTCTCAAAGCTCGGTGTTTTGTCACCCACTGGGTCTTCTAAATCCTTCGACGCATCGGCCGACGGATATGCGCGTGCCGAGGGTGTAGCGGCTGTTCTCATCAAGCGGCTTGACCGTGCTCTCGCAGATGGAGATTCAATCTATTCCGTCATTAAAGGCAGTGCCATCAATGCTAACGGCAAGGGAAAGAGCTTAACCATGCCCGAAGGAGATATGCAGGCTGAAACGATCAAGGAAGCCTATCGGGTCGCCAGGAGGGACCCATCAGAGGCATTCTTTGTAGAACTACATGCTACTGGTGAGTTTTCGGTAACCGACTCGGTGAGGGGTAGGGTATTGATTCCGGTCATAGGAACCAAGGTTGGTGATCCTATCGAAACTAACGCTGCAGGCAAAGTGTTCTCGAATGGCCGTGATGCGCAGAAGCCTCTCAGGTGTGTCCTGGTTGGGACGAGCTCTCGTCGTGTTGCTAACAGTGGCTTTTCAGAGTCGGAAGCGTCAAGGCAAACATCGGTCACGCCGAAGGATGCAGTTTCTTGGCAAGTTTGGTGAAAGTATCCCTGATGTTACATCACAAGGAGATCATTCCAAACATCCGGTTCACTAAGGCTAATCCTAAGATTGATTTCCTTGCTCTGAAGATGCAAGTGCAGACTGAGGTTTGTATTTTGCTTGTTATTGTCCAAGTTTTTTTTTCGCTGATAAGATGTCGTCTTCAATAGCTGGAGAGCGTCACCGCAGGGATGGCTGCCTCAGATGGAGCATGGGTGACATCCATCTCATCGTATGGTGTCGGTGGATCCAATGCACACATCGTGTTGGAGAGTGCGGAGACCGTTGCCGACCTCTCAAAGTCTGTCGTTGTACCGGCCAGTCAGAAGAAGCCATTGTACCTCTTTTCCATCGGTTCTCTTACGGAGCCTACCCTTGGACGCTGGAAAGATGCCCTTGTCAGCGCCTACGACGGGCTAACCGACGACCGCGTCCTCCGCTCCGTCGCTCGCGAGCTTGGGCGGCAAACACGTGCTTACCCCAGTCGTACCTTCGCCATTGGATCATCACTCGATGCGTCTCTCAAGTTCTCGAAGCCTGTCTTGCGAAATTCTAACGCGAGCCCAAAGCTTTGTTTGGTATTTGCTGGCCAGGGGCCGCAACACATATTCATGGGTCGTCAACTCGCTGAGAGCTACCCTGCCTTCCTCTCCGCTATCCGAGAGAACGATCGCATCCTGGTTCAGAAGTATGGACAAGGTTCGATCCTCGAGCGCACCGGCCTGTTCGTTCCTGGAGCCGACTGCAAGCTGCCTGCGAACGGGGTATGGCCTGTCCAGGAGGTCGTGTTATCCTTGGTGTTCATTCAAGTCGCGTTGGTGGACCTCGTGAGGAGCTTGGGTATCAAGTACGATTTCGTGGTTGGTCACAGGTGAGGTTTATTGTTCGTCTTCCATGTCATCGCTGACCATGGTACAGTATCGGTGAGATTGCTATGGGTTACGCCTCCGGGCACTATGATCGCGAGATGGCAGTTGGTATCGCAGTCGCCCGTGCAGCCGCCATGACCCGTGCAGAGGGTAATGGCGCAATGGTTGCTCTCGGTGTCGGTGTACAAAGGGCCAAGACGATGATCCGCAAGGTCCTTTCGCGAGCTAAAGCAACTTCTGGATTGTGGATCGCTGGTATCAACTCTCCTCAGGCTGTCACTGTGGCTGGCACCCATGAACTTATCGACGCCATCGTCGAACTTGCGAACGATCCCAATGCCAAGGTCTTCGCCGCTAAGCTTCGCGTTACGTGTGCTTTCCACACACCTCTCATGGAGCCACAGGAACAATTGTTCAAGGAGCGGGTTGCGGCGACACCACTTAGCCAGGGAACCAAGACACCTTTCGCGCGCGTAATGTCTACTACGGACGGAAAGTGGCTCGACAGAGACCTCGATATCAACTACTGCTGGGATAACATTCGTCGCCCGGTCCTCTTTGGAACTGCCATCAATAGGATCATATCCGACCAAGGTCCCGACGGGGTCCGATTCTTGGAGATTGCGCCACACCCAGTCTTGAAGGCGTACCTCGAGCAGTGTGGGGGTGAACCTATCAGCTTGATTCGTCGTCCGAACCCCAAAGTTCCTGCCCAAAACACTGGCGAGCATTATCAACTTTTGGAGGGTATAGGGAATCTTCTCAGCACCGGTTTCAAAAACGTGGACTTTGACGAGCTGTTCGCTTCCCCTGACGGTGCTACTGACTTCGTGAAAGCGAAGCTTCCCGACTATGCGTACAATAAGTCACATTGCTGGATGGAGTCTGGGTTGCAGCAATCCCAGAGGCTCAGAGAGCGCCCCCGTCCCATTGCCTCGTCCCACTTCCGTGTTAGCGTTGATAGTCACCCCGATTTGACTGGCCACGTCGTGTTCGATGCAGTACTCTTCCCTGCTTCCGGGTGCGTTAGACCATTTCTTTTGTTGATTGATGCTCAACGTTCTGTCGTAGTTATATCGACAGTATCTTGGAGAATGGCGCGATGGTTGTCAACAACATTGCGATCCACAAACCACTCGTTCTCAATGGCGCCGGTTCGCTCCCAGCGCACGCTGGCTGTGTAATTAGTGGCGATAAGTGGGAGTTCAGGGCGGCCACCACTCCCAATTACGACAACGGTGTGATCATTCTGGATTCTGTTTACGCCAGTGGCTTCTTCTCTCGAGTCAACCCGGCTTACGACGAGAAGGCTCCCCGTACTTTCGACTTCCAGACCAAGCTTTCTAATTCCCAGGGCTCCATCACCGGGAGCGAGTTTTACGAGGCCATTCCTTCAGCGTATCATTACCAAGACCACTTCAGGAATTACCTCAGGGCTGTACACGAGATCAACGATGAAACCAGCTGGGGCGGCAAGGCGTATTTAACATACCTCGAGATCCCGGAAGGCACCCCAGATGTCTTTGGTAAAGGCTACGCCATTCATCCAGGTATCCTAGACAGTATCACGCAGTGTGGTCTTGCGATGTTCATCAATATGGAGACCAAGCAATTCGACTTCAATGGTGTTTTTCTTCCAGTCAAGATCGACGCTATTCGTCGCTGGGATTCCCGCGATGCGCCGGATCTCGATTCTGAGCTCAAGAAGGGGATCTGGACGTACTTCACAGGTAGGACCTGGGCACCTGCCGGTCCTTTCAAGTCGGACTACATCATCGCCAACTCGGAGGGTAAAGTCCTCTTCACTATCGAGGGCTTCGAGATTGCCCGTGCTCCTGACGCTGAGCCCGTTCCAATCACGGACAACAGCCGCGAGGAGCGTCTGACCACCGTCTGGCAACCCAAGTCCTTCCCTTCGTCTCTGCAGTCGCTACCACCACAAGCATCACTTCGTTCCGTTTTCGAGTCCCTTGGACGCGATGCAGCCGCTGCTGGCCGCAAGGTGATCCGCGTCGCTGATGTAGCGAAGACTTCGGACATCGCCATTGACCTCGGTGTGGCCCTCGAGGCTCTTGTGGACGAATCTGGTGTCGTTGTCGAGTACTTCTGTGTCGCTGGCACTCCATTGGATGCGGACGCAAAGACAGGGACTCTCCACTACCCCCACGCTAGGTCGTTGGTTCTTGAATCTTGGAATCTTGGTGAGGACACCGCGAACACCCCAATCGCTAGGTGAGCAAATTCAGCTCAGATTTAGTCTTGGTATTTAGCCATCTTTTTAGTTTCGATGTGGTTGTGCACCATGTCGATCTCGCTGCAGTTCAAATTAACATTACTTCAATCACCAATGTCATAGGAAATGGTGTCGTTCTCCTCTCTGTCACTGGTAAGCTCGGCCCATAGTTTGCTTAGTCGACCAGTTCCTCATTATCCAACCCAGATTCTGGTGTCGAAGTGGAGGACACCAGCGTCGAACCTCTCACGTTGGCCGCGTTGGCGAGGAGGTTCACCACTATTGCTGGATCCGTCGTCCGGGTCTCAGATTTCGTCGACGGTAAGGCACTCTTATATGCTAAGATCACGCAGCCTACTCTCTCCGTTCCTGCTGGCCCATTCAAGACTGTCATTGTTCAGCCCTTCGAACACGGCAAGGAAGGAGATCTCATTGAGATAGCGAAGAACATTTCTTCAGAAGCCGAGCTGTGGATCACCGGAAACGACGATGCTGCTGGTATCGGAGCTCTCGGTATCGCATCATGTATCATTGCAGAATCTCCCGAGTACCGGGTATTCTCTGTGCTTTTCGAAGACCACTCCCTTGACGAAGCTGCGCGCGAGAAGATCGTGCACGAACTTCGCAAGAACTCACTTCTTCTCGAACAGCACATGAAGATCAGTAGGAACGGCGACGTCTTCGTTCGTCGACTCGTTCATGGTGCTGCAGATGTTAAACAAGCCCTTATTCCTGCCGCTGGCTTGACTGGGGCATCCGGTGCCTTGGCTGCTTACTTCCCGCCCCCCCTCAAAGCTTCGGATGTGGAAATCGAGGTTAAGGCGCTGGGTATCGAGTCCGGAGCATCTTCGAAGTCTGCCTTGACGTTTGTTGGACTCGTTAAGTCTCGCGGAGTTTCGGTTGCGCGCGTGGAGATCGGCGCTGAGGTATACTTTCTTTACTACGTTGTGTATCCGCTCTGACCCTTCAATGCTTAGGTGGTAGGAATCACTCGCCAGACCCCTGCAGATACCCTCATTGTCCCTGAGGATACGGTTGTTGTGTTGCCTAAAGGTGTCAGTGCTACGGATGCAGCAGCTCTGCCTATCACGTTCCTTTCAGCATGGATTGGTCTCGTTTCTCGCGCTTCAATCTCAGCCTCTTCAACGGTTCTTGTCCATGATGGCGCTTCAGGTGAATTAGACGGTTTTCCAACCTGAACTTGGCTTACCTGTCGTTCTGTAGCTGCTGGCTCAGCCGCAGTTCAGGTTGCCAAACGATTTAACGCGAAGGTGTTTACCACTGTCGGAAGCAAACAAGAAGCAGAAGAACTTTCGAGTGGTCTTGACATCCCGATCTCCAACATCGTCCTTATTGACGACTTCTCCCTCGCCACCGCAGAGTGGATTAGGTCTGGGGTCATTTCTCAATACGACGTCATATTCAATGGCAGCGGGAAAAAGGTGTACGCTCGTGGGGCGGAGCATCTCTCGCCGTTCGGGTCTTATGTCCACATTCAATCCGACGAGGTCCCCGATATTCCGTCTGGTGCTGCATCTTCATATATCCTGAACATCAACCGCTTCGCTGTTGCGTCGCCAGCGTTCCTCGTTCCCGCAATCTCAGCTGTACTCTCAAGTCATGCTTCGGAACCCTTCATCATTTGCTCGCGCACTGTCACGATGTCTGCGTACAAGGGATCCGATTCCCATGATGTCGACTCCCTGGTCATTGTTCCAGAAGCTAGCCGCACTGTCAGGATCGACCCTGCCGGGCAACTTTTCGATCCTCGCAAGTCATACATCCTTGTCGGTGGTTGCAGTGAGCTTGGTGTGCGCATCACTGAGTGGATGGTACATCATGGTGCCCGCCATATCTTCTTGACCAGTCGTCGCGGACCGAGAGGTCTTACCAAAACTGACAACATGTACCTCCAAAGCATGCGTAGCACAGGGGTGCAAGTCGAGGTGATCGCTGCCGATGCGATCGACAGGGTCAAAACGGCCGCTGTCCTTGCACAGGCTAAGGAAGCTGGATCGATAGGAGGCATCTTCGTCATGACCGTTGTCCTTCGCGACGCCAAGTTCACCAACCTGACACAACAATCATTCGACGATGTCTACCAATCCAAGGTTGCTGTCCTTGACACACTTCTCAGCTGCATTGATCCTGCAGCGATCGACTTCATACTGTTGTTTTCGACTATTGGGTCCGTATTCGGAAATGCTGGTCAAGCTGCGTACTGTGCCTCGCAATTGTAAGCACCTTCAAGTCCGTTTCTGCTAAATGCTAACTGTATGGACAGGTTCTTGGATCGTATCGCGGACGTGATCCCTAACACCATCTCCATGTCTTTCCCACCCATCACCGATTCGGGTATCTTCAAGCGTCTCGTACTCGCCACAAAGGGTAAAGCCAACACGGCTCAACTCACGAAGACTGGTATGACGACAGCACAAGTTTGTAACTTCATCGGGGATTCGCTTATTCGCAAGATCGCACACTACGTGCCAATGCTCGCTGTCAACGACGTTCCTGATACATTCCCCACTTGCGAGCCCTTGTTGTATGGACACCTGTTGCCCAAGCAATACCTCTCGGCCGCCGGTGCTGGAGGCAACGAGGGTAGTAATGCTGAATCCCCTACTTCACTCCTTGCTTCATTGTTGGGCATGGATGTCGAGCAGATCAGCGACAACGTGCTGATAACTAGCTTTGGTCTGGACTCCCTTGGAGGTGAGCTTAGTAATTTCCCCGTAGAACATTGCTAAAAAGGCCCTTCTAGCAACTCGATATAGCAACCAACTCAAGTCACGCCTTGGCATTCGAGTTAGCCAGATCGAACTCCTTGGTTCTATGACAATCGACACTCTGAATGAGATGCTGGCCAAGGCTGGTGCAAGCGCTGGAGGCAGCGAAGGTTTGGTGGTGGATGATGATGGTGCAACGAGATATGGACACGCTCTCGTGCCTATCCTGAACGACCGTCTTGCCTACAATGAACCCTACACGTCAGACGCGTCCCCCCACCAGTACCGTATTTGGTTGGCTCAGGTATGAACATTCCAATATTCCGATGTATTTTTACTTAATATCCGACTCTAGCGCGAGCATGACAATGCTCGCAAACGTGCTGTCAGTAAGATCGACGCCAACATGTCTCGCTACGGAGCCACCCAATGGGATACTCACGAAGGCTACTTCGTCACCATCTCCACGGAGACTGCTCTTGATGTAGATCGTATGACAGAGGCTATAGGGGAAGTTGTCCAGCGCCACGGTGCCCTGCGTACTGCGTTCACCTGGAGCGAGGAGCTGGGAAAACTCGAACAGACCATTTACCCGGATATCGACTTCAAGGCGACTCTCGTTGACCTTTCCGGAGAACCAGATTCCGTTGCTAAGGCTTACGAAATGAGTCTTGCACTCAACAACGAACCCAACTTCAAACTCGATCGTTTGCCCCTGCTCATCGCTACCATGTTTGATCTTGGCGACAACATATGGGCCTTTAACATTGTCGTTCACCACATCATTATTGATGAAGCCTCCCTTGGTGTTTTCTTCTACGAGATGTTCAAGGTCTACTTGGAGGGCTCCGGAAGCTTACCCGATGTCGCTATTCATTACTCCGACTTCAGCGACTGGCTCCTGAAGACGTCTGAGCGCAGGGCTGAGCTTCGCGAGGAGCATCTGCAGTTCTGGTCAGAGAGACTGGACGAGACACAGCCTCTTCACCTCACTCTCGCGACGCCCTCTGATCGTGAACTCGCACCGGTCACGCAGATCGAGGCCAAGATTGGTGTTGGCCCGCTTGAACAATACTTGAAGTTGATCACGTCAATTGCCGCCACCCCATTCGCAGGGTTCTTCGCGGCCTACAATATCCTCCTTCACAAATACTCTGGCCAATCGACCTTCGTAATCGGAACTGCGGTCACCCAGCGTAACCTACCGATGTTGGCTAACGTTGTCGGTTTCTTTGCCAATATGCTGCCTATCAAGACTGTCGTGGACGAGACACAGACGTTCGCGGAGTACCTGCAGGAGTTTAAGACCTCCCTCATTGCATGCTTGGCACATGACGAAGTGACGTACGAGGACCTCGTTGGTCTGGGCAAATCCTCCAGCAATCGTGGATACTTCAAGCACCTGTTCGCTCCCGGAGGAATGAACATGGAAACCATCTCTCAGCTAGACTTCAACAACATTACTGCCAAGTCCACCGTCTCGCTTCCAAATGGAGAGGAACAATATGAGTTCTTACTTACTGTACATCCAAGCAACGGGCACGCCATCCTTCGATTCGATAACCACCTCTTCACGGAAGAAGCAGCCCGTCAATTCTTGGAAGCTTATATTTCTCTCGTGGAAACGCTTGGAAAGAACCCCGAAAGCAAAATTCAGGACATTTCTGTCGTCAGTGAGCTCGAGCACGAGCGGCTCATCAAGGAACTCTCTTCAACTACCGAAGTGGTCGTAAAGGAGACTTACCTCCATCGCTTGGTCGAAGAACAGGCCCAGAAAACGCCACTCTGCACAGCTCTCGAGTTCGAAGCCGAGTCCCTGACATACAAGGGACTTAACAGCACGGCCAACCGTGTCGCGAAGTCTCTGATCCAGCAGGGAGTGCGTGTAGGCGATATCGTTGCCCTGTGTTTCGACCGTGGGATTAGTCAAATTGTTGGTATTTTGGCGGTTCTCAAGGCTGGAGGTGCCTTCGTGCCATTGGATCCGGATGACCCAACCCTCCGAAAGGAGCTTATGATCGCGGAATGTGGTGCCAAAGTCTTACTGACCACATCAAACCACTCGCGTGTATTCCAAAAGAGCCTAGCGTCCAAAGTTTTAGTGTGTAATTTCTTCGGGCTTTGATGACGCTCTCTGAAAGCCGTTGTAGATCGCATATATCGACGACCCAAGCTATCAAAAACGACTCAGTAGATTCGGCCCGGAAGACTTCGAGATTGAAGGGCTTTCACCGTCGAGCCTTGCGTACATCATGTAAGTCTTTCCGTCTATTCCTTTTACCATCCCTCTAATTCGTTCAAGGTTCACGAGTGGCAGTACTGGCAAACCCAAGGGGGTCATGATCGAGCACCGCTCGATTGCTAACCTCGTGCAAAACTCGAGCGTCTACGGCTTCACGCAAGGCGTTCGTGTCATGTCTTCGCTGGCTTATACCTTCGATCCCTTCATCGTCGATGTGTTTGGGACATTCGCGCACGGTGCAACTCTTGTTACGGGAAGGAAGGAACTTGTGCTCGGAGATATCCCCAAAGCCCTCCGCACCCTCCGCATCGGCGTCTTGCACGTGACACCTTCTATTCTTGCTGTCGTGCCGGTTGATGAATACCCTTGCCTTGAGACCGTTGTTGTTGCGGGCGAAGCACTTGGGAAGAAGCTCATCGAAAATTGGTTGGGACGTGTTACCTTGCGCAACATGTATGGTCCCACGGAGGCTTCCGTCGACTGTATATCTTGCCACGTCAATTCCTCGACTCTCACTGGTGTTATCGGACGTCCTCTACCGAACTGCCGCATCTACATCCTAGACAAGCAGCTTCGTCCTACCCCCGTTGGTGTGGAGGGAGAACTCTATATTGGTGGAATCCAGCTCGCCCGCGGTTATCTAAACGAAGAAGAGCTCACTGCAAACGCTTTCATCCCCAACCCCTTCGTTCCAGGCGAGCGGATCTACAACTCCGGAGATATTGCATTGTACCGCACCGATGGAAACATCGAGTATTGTGGGCGCGCCGACAGGCAAATCAAGCTTCGCGGTCAGCGTATTGAACTCGGGGAGATTGAAGACACTATTGCCAAGTATTCTGCTGTGCGACGTGGAGCAGTCGTCATTCGGACGGTGCAAGATGCCCCAGCGATTGTCGCTTTCGTGGAGTTTACGGCCGAAGGCCAGAGCCAATCGGAAGACCACAAGGAAGCGTTGAAGATCTTTGTTGCAGAACGTCTCCCCCGTTTCATGTACCCATCTCTCATTGCCGTCCTTCCCCAAATCCCCGCCTCGCGCAGCGGAAAGATCGACCGAAATGCACTGAAACAGATGGACCTCACAGCATTCACTCCTGATCTCCATGTTGATATGGGATCCGCCACGGGCGACGTGGAGATCGAGCTCATGAACATCTTCAGCAAGACGTTAAAGGTCCAGAGCGGCACTTTTGGAGTTGCACACGATCTATTCGCTGTTGGGTTGAACTCGTTGATGGCAGTCCAAGCCGCTGGTGCCATCTCCAAGACTTTCAACGTTCACATTGGTTTGAATCACATATACTTGAGGTGAGTCATCACAACAACACTGAGTTATCGTCATCCTAAATACTCGCTAGACCCACGCTTCGGGAGCTAGGCAACTTGATCGTTGACGCTATGGGGCAAGATTCGCGAGCAATCATGGAAGCCGAGGATGCCGATGCCGACTACCTCATCGAATTCTTACCTATCAAGAAGAAGGGTATTCAGCCTCGTGTCTTCATCGTGCACGATATCACAGGAATGGCAACACCTTTCATGCGCATTGGTGCATACATGCCAACCGAGATGTACGCTATCGGCGACAAGCACTTTGGTTCACCTACCGGTTTCTCGACGATCGAAACTATGGCTGATCACTACATCACTCTCATCAAGAGTGTTCAGCCCAAGGGTCCCTACATCGTCGCCGGTTACTCCTTCGGTGGACAGGTGGCAATTTGCATGGCGGACAAGCTTACTCGGGCTGGAGAGACCGTGCAGCATCTCATTCTATTGGATCCTATCTACATTCCCACCGCCGAGCGCCAGAGTCTGAAATCCACGGACTGGACGCAGCGCTCGATTGATCGTATCTCGTCCAACTTCCCAGAGATCGGAGAGAAGTGGAAGAACAAGCTGCGCACGGAGATCCGGAAGAATTTGGATTCGATGTTCGACTTCGAGCCACCGCACTATGAGGGGCGCGCGACGCTCATTGTTCCCAAGGATCGTTCGTGGTACCGCAGTGGCAATGCCAGCGACTTTGACACTGGCGTTGACGACCATAATGGTTGGGATTACTGCATTAAAAACCTTGACATAAAGATCTCGGCGGGTGCCCACGACACGATGTTTGCGCCTGCTCATGTCAAAGTACTTGCTGGCGTGATGAAGGAAATTCTTGGCATCGTGAGTCTTTCTCTTTGCATGTTTGCGTCGGTTGTCTGACCTTTGATTCTCAAAATAGGAGTCACAGCCTGCAAAACCAAAGGTAGTCAGAGGCAAATCATCTATCGCGTAAAAATCGTAGCATCTAGATCTGTTATATGATACCCAATCTCGCTCTTCTCATTGTTTTTCTTCATCTATATGTCCATCCATACCTTTTACTTGCAGACGGAAAACAACTCGTCAGAAACTGCCGGGGCAGGACCCCGAATGCGTTGTAACTGTGTGACCTCCCTCGACTGCTGCGCTGCCCATCGCGCCGTCTCCCCTCGCACGCCCTCGACCATCTCGCTGTCGCAACGAGCGTGCGATGTGCACGTATGCAGACCGCGATCGTGTCTGCATGCACACGCGTGCTCGCTCGCTCGCTCACCCTTGCCCAGCTTCCCTCGCCCGCTGCCAGTGCTCCCACGCTCCACCCTCACGTCCGCCTCGTCCACCCCACTAGGTCGCACGAGCGCAGCACGCACACCCTCCCCCAACTCTTGTTAATGAACAAGAATAAAATATGTTTGATTCTTACAAGTCGAAGACAAATGCGCGCACTCGACTAGCGGTCTAGTACAGAGATTCAGATTATACAATACTAAGTTGATCAGATAAGCTCTTCAAAGCTTCACCAATAATAGGATGATACGATATATAAATATGATATGAAGTACTCGAACCTCAGAGCAGGCTGCAGTGGTATGCCTAATTTCGCTTCAAAATCCTATGTTTTTTGTAATGACATCAGAATCTAAGGATACAAGATGAAACAGCAGACTTACTTGGTCTCGGGTGGTGTGCTGGTGTATCCGTCTTGAAAAAGAGTGGGGATGTGGGATTTTTTGTTGTTGGACTCACGATGTGGAATGGAGTGTGACAGGGCAGCCCACAGAGGTGAGTTCGGGGTCCTTCCCCGGCAGTTTCTCGGACCCGTCGAATTTTCAGACGCGTTTTCCGCATTACTTTGCAAACCGCTGTAACATCAAAAAAGAGACTAAGAGTAGGGTACTGCATTCATGTATGGCTGATACAAGAATCCGATCATTTTTCTATGATAAAATTATATCTTGGTTGTTCCTCGAGACGCGAGAAGGTTGGAAAGTGAACGCTTATGTCACGTGAGCGATAATCCACTACGGAACTCGTTGCTAAGTTCCTTCGCTCAGATCTCAGACACGGTGTTAGCAGTGAGCGGAACCATTGCCCACTGAACTCAAGACCACGACGAGATACTGGTACAGCGCATGAATGCCTCAACAGGAACTGGCCCCATAACGATTCAGATTGACTTTGACTGCACCATCAAGTCCAACAGACGTTACGGTGAGCTAATCCGTTGCTCCGAAGTTCGGTGCATGAACGTTTCAATGGCAGAATCTGACCAGTTTGGGACAACATTGACGACGCAACTTTGAGCATCATGTCAGCCGCACTCAATGCACGTGCCGACTCGTCCTCGCAATCTGCCATGACACTCCCCGATCTCTCCCTTGGCTCGTTCGTATCTGGAATCTCTACACCAGGTAGAAACCACAGGGTCCCTTCCATTTCATCCCAAACAACCGCACCCTCCTCAGCACCGCTCTCCACCCCTTCGCCACCAGAACATGTCCCCGCAAGTGTACGCAAGCGCGTGGACGAGCCCGGATCTGCTCTGAGGCGACTAGCCATCTCTGGTCACGAGGAGGGAGACGAAGGTGCAGAGGGCGGCGACTTTTTGGATACTCCCGGACACAAATGGGGCGAAGGTCCAGACACGCCTGTCGCGAACCGTAAACGTACCCGAGCGACCCCAAGTGGCAACAAAGGCGTTACCCTCACACTTCGCGATCAAGAAAAGGTGAATTTTCTCGTTCGTTCCTGATGTGCATGTAGTAATAACCGTTGCGCTCACTTAGCACATCGACAATCTCAAGAAGGAAAACTTCAACATCAAACTACGCGTACACTTTCTGGAAGAGCGGTTAGCTCAACTTGCTCCTGACCAAGTCGATGCAGCCCTCAAACAAAACGTGTCTCTGAAGGTCGAGGTCCAGCAACGCGGTCTAGAACTCAAGAAGCTTAAACGTCTCGTGCTCGAGCTCGAACGAGAGTTGGAGCGTTCACAAAAGGAGCGTACTACGACCAGTTCGCGTGATAGGGAACGTGATCTCGAGGCGAAGCTGCAGGAACGCGAACGTGAAATTCGAGAGCTACGGCGAGGGCGTATATCTACTGTGGATGAAGATGCTCTACGACAGACCGAACTTAGAAACGAGGAACTCGAGGAAGAATTGGATAACGTCAGAGGGTTACTCGAGGACAACATGGAAGAGATCGAACGTCTCCGTGAGATCGTTGAGAGACGCGGGGATGACACTTTCAATGGGCGGGGAGACAACCAACGCGAGCGGTGGCAGCGGAAGCTGGAGGAGCTCGAGGCCGAGAATGACGCCCTACGCGCTCGGATAGAGGACCAGAACGAGTTGCTCCTGAGGAAGGAAGACGAGAAGGAAGAACTTGCGGACGAGATCGCACAGCTTGGTTTGGAGATCGAGGATGCTCAGCGAAGAAGAGAGGCAGAGTCGATCGAGCGCAGCGAGAGCCGAGCTCAGATGCTGGATGCGCGAGAAGAGCGGGAGGCTGCGGAGGAGGATCTCAATTCCGTGCGTGACAAGCTCGCTGCGACAATGATCGAGCTGTCACAAAAAGAAGACGATATTGAGATGAAGAACAAGGAGATCGAGGACCTGATCGCGGAACACGATCGAATTGTCGCGGTGGTCGAGCAAGAGTGGCGAGGAGAAGTCGAAGAGGCGCGTGGTCAAGTCGAGGAACTGCGCGATGTATATCCGTCCCTTACCAAGCAGCCACCGATCACTGATCTGCTGTCATGTCTAGGCCCTTGCAGAACGAGAGACGGAGTCGAAGGAACTTCGTCTCAACATCTCCGAGCTCGAAGCAAACACCAACGAGCTTCATGCCAAGTTCGAGGCCACGCTGCAACATCTCGAAAAAGAGGCAGACGAAAAGGATGGCGAGATCGAAGCTGCCAATCGAGAGATAGAGAAACTGAGCGATCAGGTCTACTTGCTGGAAGAGGAGAATGACCGCATCAAAGAGGAAAGCGATCGCCTCCGTGAAGACGATGCTGTCGAGCGAGAAAGACTCGAAGTACTCGCAGCGGTGCTCAAAGAGGCGAGTTAGCGAACACCACCAAATTATCCAACTAACTCGGACCGTTCGTAGAAAGTCAATACTCTCAAGACACAGCTTCAAGACCTCCAAGACCTCTATGATCAAACATGCCAAGACATTCTCTCCCACCGATCACGGCAAGAGGAATTGGCGCGCCACGTTGAGGATCTCGTTGCAGAAGTCAAGCACGAACGTGAGGAGAGGGAACGCTTCGAACAGGAGCTCCTCAAAGTCGAGAAGGAGTATGATTTTCAGCTTCGCCAGGAACGGCGGAACCTCGAAATTAAAGAATCTGCCATTCAGTCTGCTCTCGACAACCTTGCGAAGAACGAGGCACTCCTTGAACAGCGTCAATCTGATGTCAAGACCGTGCAGGATGCACTTAGAGCCAAGGAGGAGGAATCGAAGAAACTTGGCGATTCGCATACGACAGCGAAGTTCTCACTCCAGCTCGAGGTCGATCGTTTGCAGCGTGATATACAAACGCTCGAGGATGCTCTCGCACGTGCACGTCAAGATATCGCGGTTCGTGAGGGCAACACCCGCGAACGTGATCTCACGATCGACAAACTCCACAACGAAGTTCGCGATCTGACCACGCGTCTCGGGAATCAGACCCAGTCTCGTCTCCACCTCTCCGAAAAGTTCGATGTTACCCAGGCGAGCTTGAAGACCGCAGACTCCGAGGTATCCACGCTGCGTACGAAGGTCCACGAGCTCGAGGCGCGGTTGGCAAAGGATCAAAAGTCACTGTTGAGCAGTGAGAGTCAATACCGCGACCAGCTTACTGAGCGCAACACATTGTTGCTCACTATCTACCAGTACATGGACAAGATCCTCGGCGTAGACAAGACTCCCGTACGTTTGTCTTCACTTCCATGATAATTTCCCCTTGATAAGGCGAATCTACAGAAGAAAGGTGGCCAAGCTGAGACGAAGCCATTCACTAACTTTAGCGTCTTTCATGATAACCTCATCACACGCCTAAAAGCACTCAGCCAGATACAGCTAGACTTCGATAAACGCGTCAAGGAGGCCGAAACCCGATTCACGGAAAAACTGACGGACATGCGGAAACAGCTGGACACTCGGTGGAAGCAGATCGACAAGTTTGAGACGAGTGTAAAGGCGTACGGCGATGCGAAAGCGACGTGGAGGCGCAAGTACGTTACCAAAGAGGGCGAGCTGGAGGCGCTCAAGGTTCGTCGTGTTGTTGTGGGAGTCTCCCATTTCCTGACCCAAGTCGGCGATGCTACAGACCACCAACGTCGATCTCGTCCAGCAGCTCGCGACTGCGAGACGTCCCACACAGGGCGACTCGCAAGAGATACGGACGCTCTTGTCGCGTGCCGTAAATGCGGAGAAACGGCTGGTGGTGGCAAGCAATCAGTTGCTTCAGCATGAAGAGAAGATATCGACTTTGAACCAGAAGACATCGACCGCGGACGCCAAATGGGAAGCGCGGGTGAAGGAATACGAGACGCGCTTGAAGGCTGCGGAGGAGAAGTACAAGCGAGAACGGCAAGGGGGGAAGGAACGGATGCTCGAGCTCGAGAATCAGATCAAGTACGCGATTGCGTCGTTTTTCATCGCTTTTTCACCTTTACTGGTCACTGACCCCGTGGGTTTGTTCGTAGGAGTCTGGAGCGGCAGAACGAAATCGCCCACAAGCGTAGTGCACAACTGGACGCTGTGACGGAGAACGCGAGGACAAGCGGGAGTGCGAGAAGTCGTGATCGGTGATATGATTTAGATTTTGTTCGACGTTTAATTCTTCCTTTCTTCTTCTTTTTGCTCTCCTCCCGTGCTTTGAGTAACGGCTCGCATTCGTCACGACGTACCATACACTCCTACCTGTACTCCCCATCATGAATTCGATATAGTAGGTTCTCCAAGACTCCAGTCATAGCTGTTTATAATGGAGTATACAATGTGCGTCTGACTGACAAGTCGCCACATCTTCAACATAAAGTCTCGACTGCAGGCGTATTCCTTTCTTGCTATAGCTAGATGTTTCTCATGATCGGGAAGCACGGAACCAGAGGGAGCACCGTCGCTGTGAACATTGGAATGTACTCGTGGGTGGTAACGTGGATAAATCAACGTCGGCACAACAAACGAACCGCACTGCCAGGCATGGCCCTGAACATGGTGCGAGTTGATGATCCGCCGAACTTACCAGCAAGAAGATCTTGTAACAGTCACTGCATATATTGATTCCGATAATGAGAAGTGATGATACGCTGGCAGGCACACGGCCTGCCAGTACTTCGTCACCCAAGCGCCTGTGAGCAAGTAAAGGGTCAATTTGGATTATGCCACACCCGACCTCCTCGGTGATTGACCGGTTTACTGGGTGTATGAAACATTGTCATTGTTCCGGTTTTGAACTGACAGCGTTTGCAGTGGGAACCCTGGGGAACTTCGGCCCTGGATCCCGCCGCCGGCATTGAATAAATGAGAATAGAATTTACCTGAAACAAGTTCTCGAACACGATTCCTGACGTTGAGGCTTCGGCTCCATACCGTGAAAACCTTGATGCGATAAGAAGTAGAAGGGGACGCGCCGTAGTAGTGTCAGGCGAGAGGTATTCGGTAGAAGCTTAATCAGAACATTCAATCCAAATCTAATTCGGAGCAACGCACTTCGTTCCGCCATATCACTGCCTACAAGGCTCCCGGAAATGCCATGCCCGTGTCCGGAATTTGTAGAAACCATTCACCGGCTGTACCCATGTCATATAGACCCTTTTACGGTCCTCATGTGATTTCGTTCACAGCAAGTCACCTGCTATCGCCGGTCAACAAAAAATCTTCACCTTCCAAAAAACCTGGCTCCCTTCAAAAGCATCGGCTAACCGAATAGCATCGTCTCATGGCTACTTTTTTTCGCGCTCGCACCACTCCAACGCATTACGAGGATGCATAATGCGACCCCCCCCGGGACACCAACCTTAGATATTCCACTGTCATGAATCCCTGCATCGTCTCGGGTGAGATCAAGGACACGACGTGACGGTCGGGTACCTGTCCGAGATCGATTAGGACGTCGGTCATTTCAAATCGCGTCAATGTAAACGAACCCATAAATGTGCGATTCCGACGAACGGGAGACGCTGCAGAGTCGTCCCAAGCCGTTTCCTCGACCCGATATAGAACGAATATCTGATGAGAGCCCCCGGTTTACTCTGGCATTGTGATGATGTACAAAACTGGACGGAGGGCGGGTTGCGCGTGCGCGCGTGTAGACGAGAAGCTGTGCCGCACTGTCAAAGTAAGGTATGAATATTATAGAAGATGAACAATCCCCGGGATGACATACATGGTCTCGTCGATGGCGGCGACTTGCACTTCACCCGTAACTGGTCGACTGGACACTCCAGGCGGGAATTTCTTGTACCTCGGGTCATGGATGCATCATCCGGCTGTCCTTAGGTAGTCAGTACCAAGCAAACAGGCGGTAATCCGCGGGTATGCATTTGCCGACCCGTGGTGATACCCGCACCGCTCAACCTAGCATACGATCCGTATACCAAATGATATATCCCCAGCGCCGCCGCCGATCCCATGGACCCGAAAAATAACAGAAATTAATGTCTCCTTCAGGAGAGACACGGCGGCCACCCATTAAACGGGATCACCGGGTCCGCATGTGATACCGCCCGTTGACCGAGATAACCGGAGAAAGCGTGGAAAGGAGATCGTGAACGACGCCCACCGGCCACCCTTTACCGGACGCTGCATCTGAATCTGCACTCATTCCACCCTCACCCTTACTCTCGAGTGGGGCGGAAGAGTCTGGGGTATCAGAAGAGCTTGGGTATTCACTGTACGATCGCGGCTTGGGTTGCAGTGAATGCTTGTGGGTCGATACCGGGGTCCAGTAGGGAGCAAGGAATCAGAAAGAGCAGACGAGGTCAAGAAGGACGCGTGCAGTATGTTGGTGCGCGTTTGAACCCGTATTCTTTGCATTATAGAGGGCGCTAATGGTATAGTCCATGAAATCACAATTGTAGCGTCCTCTAGCCACGTCAACATGAGAACGTGTACGACGCGCGCAGCATGGAGCAAGCACTCACAGTCCCTCGTGTTCGAGCGCCTCCCAAGCGATAGGATACCGTAGCACGTTGAATCCCCACGCTCTGAGACGGCTCAAATGCGTGTCTGCAGAACCAGCATCAAGATTAAAGGGGGGACCGAGAAAAGTCTGTTCGCCAGCCGGTGCAGATAGATGCCCAAAAGTCGTGGAGAACACGGGAGGGTTGATCGACGGGAGCTTTGGAGGACTCATATAAAGAACGTGCGGCCATTCGTATCGATGAAATGGCCGTCAAACTTGGTGTGCAAATAGTCGTGTCAGACAATAATTGATCACGTCGTCGCGGATTGTGACTTTAGTTCGACGGTGGCTGTGTTTCAACGGTGGCCTCTGCTTGTCGGTGGGTGTCGCCTGTGCGGCCCAAACGCTCAAGCAACGTTGACATGAGGTTTGCGATCATGGCCAGCAGCCTCGAGGCAGCATCCCAATCATCCTTAAAGTTGGTAGTGCTGTCAATGAGTTGTCAGGGGCATCCAGTCAAAGATGGAGGATATGTTTCCATCGGATTCGTTAGGAAGGAGTACTGAGAGTTTTGGTCTCTAGCAAGGGGTTGGCAATAGTCACACCCTTCGAGGTCCACCGGTGTCGAGAGTTGCTGGTCATCGGGTGATAACCAGGGTTTTTAGTATGCTCCCTCGCTTGATTTACTCCGAGTCCTCTCATTGACAGTGTTTCTAAACTGTTGTAGGTGTGATGCAACTTGTGAAGTCAAGTTGATTCCCGAACAGCTTAGGCTTGCAGCGGTGCAATTAATGTACTACAACTGCCGGTCGAGGGATAGCACTGGCCTATCCACAAAAACCCGTACACGGGCATAGTGTGGGCGCCGTGAACACCCAGGGCCCGCCTCAGGGTCATCCGATGCCGCATCAGACGAATTGCACGCAGGCTCGCTGGAGAGTTGGAATTCAACATTTTCAAAGGGTTAGTTCGTTTTACCCGTTACAACCGATCAGAGCTGACTCCCTAAAGCGGGACAAGAGGTCAACGTAACTTGTGCAAGTGGTATCTAAGTGGGTATTCGATACTCCGCTGTGGGATCTGGAACCGAGATTAGGTTTCCTGTAGGAAGCAGGATTGGTCGCTCAGTTGACATGAATTGGTTCGTGGCAGTGTGATCCGACGACCGCGAGGAAGCCCACGGGACTTCGACCACCTAGCCAAAAAATGGAAATCAAAAAGGTCCCACTGGAATGTGTTCCCACTCTCCTGACAGCCAACAGTTGTTCTGTACGTTGTCGCGAACCTCAGACATCCGCCCTAGCTCCAAGTTGGCGTTTACGTCGCGACCAGCGTTTGGGTCGAGGGCCCACTATGTTGAAGAAGACCCGGATTACGCCATCACGAGCACCTCTGACGGTCCAATAGAGGACCCCTGGGATCGGGCGGTCATCTCTCTCGACCGTTGTTTGAACTATCAGCCTGGGCTGTGTTTGCGATGACTTCTCAAGATGCTGTTTGAACTCGCGCGTCGAGCCGTCCAGTTGCTGCGAAGTTAATGAGTACCCTTGATCTTCTTCAGGGTCGCTATGTACGCTATTTCCCCTGAAGTTAACTCCGTGTGTGCTTACCCGTTGTATTTACCAATGGCTGTCTTAGTGGCCGCAACTTTCTATTTATTATCGTAGGGCTGCTCCAGCTCTAAAACCCGTCTCAAAGGGCGACGTCACCATTGCAGAGCCACCAAAATTTTCCACTTGCAGCAGATGGCACCAGACCCGTATGTACACCTCCCCTCGAGCTCCCCTCCAAAAGCGCTGATCAATCTTCAGCCTTGAGCTCTTCCTGCTCAGCCTTCCCACCGCTGAGATTACCTGTCAATGTGTGACTGAATGTGGTCACGACTGTGGTGCAATCCTCCCCGCGGACCCCGGGATCGTGTCCGCACACCTGCGCAACGAGCACGCTCTCGGAGGCGGGTGGAACACCAAAGAGAGCATCACATGTTTATGGCGGAACTGCCGTTCGCGACCCCTTCAGCGGCAGAGCCTGATCCGCCACATCTTGTCGGTTCATTTATGGTTGTTGAGGTGGACCTGTCCTCGATGTTTGAAAACATTTGCGCGGAAGGGAATGGTGCACAACTGTCGCCTTGGTGGCGAGATGCTACTGCACGCATGAAGGTGCGTTCTCCTCCCAGAACATCATTTTCTTACGGTGGATAAGAAGGTCCCTTTTCCAAGATCCGGAGAAGACTGAATAATCTGAACGTTCGGAGGTGTGGCATCATAAATGATCCTGGCGGTCCCACTCTGCGCACATGCCCAAGCCGACCGCCCCACATTCAATCCCTGATTTCGCGCGCGACATAAGACATGAGTTCTTAGAATAAATTTGAAGGATGGACTAGAGTAGGGCCTGATGTCGTCTGATAGCAATGTCCACTGATATTCCACAGTTGGTCAATCTGCCGTTGGTGTACTTGATTTGACATCCTTGTGGAACACACGCCTTGAATCACGTTTTTCTAATTTACATTGGTTGCCAACAGTGCATGGCTGGTCCGGATCAGGAAGATGTTGGCCTGATCGGATGGAACTGCCTCTGATGCGGCAGAGTTTAAGTTGATGTAAGGGATACCATCGCCATGCTCATCGCCATCGGCAGAACGGGAGCTCTGATGGATAGCTTCTCACAGATTGTTCTGGTAAAACTTGAGGACACCCACAACTTGCCGGGTGAGTGATTCTAGAACGGGAGGGGAAGGTTGGAAGTGACGCATTTATGGCTCAGCGAAGCTACACGAAAAAGATCAACGACAGGATGTGAGGGAAATTTACGGTGAATGCGCGGGTGTTGTCAGTCACCACGCGCGCACTGGTGACTCCGCCTTGGGGTCAATCATTGAGGTTATTCAGACATACCAGGCAAAGGACCCCCTGCGGGTATTTCGTTACAGATAAGACGGCGATGCATGAAGGCTCAAGCTCAGGATGTCCAGCGACTCGGACAAGGCCGATGCGCTCGTTGTGTCGACCGATCCACTCCACCTACGTCTGTTCCGTGAAGCGCGCGTTAACACTGAGATTTTGTCGGTGCACAGCTCGCAAATCTCATTCCAGAGCTGTGTGCTGTGTTCTATCGGCTTGGTTCGGTCACTGGAACTGGAGGTGGCATCTCTATCCGCGTTGGGTGGATCTTCTTCGATTTCACATTTGAAGCGGTATCCCCTGTGTTTCTTCCTCGAATGGGTTCGATATGCCAGGTCTACATTGCCCCATCCGGCGTTCAAAGGGAACGGATCGAACCTTCCCACATGTTCGTCCTGCCCTACTAGCCCTTTGCAAAGCCACTTCTCCCCGCACACCGATCGCGTCTGCCCATTCGCCCGAAACTGGATCTCAAAGAGTCTGCATATAATCCTTGTTTTGGAACGTGTTCGATAAGAGGAACGCTGGTAGTTGCAGTGATCATCCATGTAGACGATCCATTCCTTTGTGAAGCCTGAGAGGCACCTTATTGTAACGCATTAGTACGCAGTGACCCTCGTTTATGTAGCATACCGAGTTTTAAACGCCTAGTTGAATGTGCGTCTTACTGATGGCCCGCTTGCTACTTTGAACGAAAAGTGCGCTCGGACGTGTTCCTTACCTGCTGTACCAAACCGGTACTTTTCGGCGGTCACAAATTGACTCGTATGTAATGCCAGCGTGTAAGGAATGTGAGTATGAGATGCATGCGAACGCTCGACGAGGAGGGAAATCCGAAGCGTGGTAATTTTGGAATAAGTGTTGAGGCGGAAGACTGTGGCAACGCCGCAGGCGTTGATGGCTCAACTGATGAGTTGAAGAACTGGCCACAGCAACACTGCAGTGCGTTTTCTCTCGATCTGCAATCGAAGCCGAAACTAACCATCGACGTTTGTTCAATTGAAATTCTGAGCTCGTGTCGGATCAAGATGGTGGCGCTGGCTTTGATGCCTTAAAGGTTTTGCCGTGCCGTTTGAGGTATTTCCGATGGAGTTCTTTCCCGGTTGCTTTCCACTTGTCTCGGACACGTGGGCGCGTAGCACGACGTGCCTCTCAATAGGGGCCTGGTCAAGGGCTGGTTACCAGACTACGCATCAGCGGATTAAGCGGGCCATTCGACTTCAGAATGGTGCCCCATTTAGGATCTGAACTCGCTTAGAGTCGTTTGGCCATTCAAAAATACATAGAAACATAACAACGTAATTTCAACGCTTTGCAGATGCGGGGATGCAGCCACGCACGAATTCTGGACGAGCGATTCGTTTACGACATTGTCTTCCACCTCATTGAACAGCCGAGAGACCTCATATTGGAAACACCGCTTCGGCTCACCGTGACTCGGACAAAGCAGCCAACTTCGCGATCAAGATAACAACTGCATTATTTTTCTTTGTTCAAGTTCGCAGATGCTAGTAGGTATAGTGCGAGAACTATGACATCATGGTGTACAATAAAATGGCAAAACTGTTGTGTATTTAGTCCGAAGAGTGGGTAGATGCCGGTTCGGGGAGTGACAGTACCCACCACAGCATGGGTGATAACGTGGATGAAATCAACTTCGGCACAACAAACAACCCATGGCGCTGACCGTGATGCGAGTTGATCGCTGAACCTATTAGTGAGAAGACCTACAATATGCATATATTGATTCCGATAGTGAGATGCTGGTGACACGCTACTGGCAGGCACACGGCCTACTTGGTCATGCATCATTTGCCAGTGGCAGGCTGTGAGCAAAGGGTCGGTTGGAGTTATGCTACCAGTTTACTGGGTGTATGAAATATTGTAGCCTTGAACTGGCAACGTTTAAATACTGGGACCATAAATGGCAACAACCTGGGGAAATCGGCCCTGGATCCCGGTAGCATTCAATAAATTAGAATGGAGTTTATTTGGAAGGAATTCTGGAACGAAACCGATAAACCCCTCGAACACAGAAAATCAAACAACAATTCAGGTATCGTGTCTGAGGCGAATATAGGAACACTTGGATTTAGTATCGTATGTAAAAATATTTTTGTAGCAGCAGAGGTGGTCTAAAATATCGTTTTTTTGGGGTTCGTCAGTTTCGCACGACTCGTAATCAGAAACATGACCCGCAACGCACTTCGTTTCGCCGTATCACGTCCCCCGGTAATGGCGGAATCTGTAGAAACCATTCTTCGACAGTACCCATGTCATATAGCGGTCCTCAGGTGATCTCGTTCACGGCAAGTCACCTGCTACTGCTGGTCAACAAAAGCTTTCACCTTGCAGAAAGCCTGGGTCCGTTCAAAAGATCCAAGTCTGCTGAATAGCATCGTATCATGGTTACCTGTGTTCGGCGCGCGCACCACTCCAGCGCATTACGAGGATGGATCAATTTTGTTTTCGCTACTGGCCATGATCCTCATGTCAACTTCGCTAACGTTTAGGCCCCCATTGGAGTGCCACTCACCGACAAGCAGATGGTCGCCATAAACTGCGATGTCGCAGTCATCGTCGAACTCAACCGGAAGACTGGCTATACTCAACCGAAGTCCTGACAGTATTGTCACAGTCGCGATCCGCAATGACGATGCGATGAATGGTCTTACGGAGATTTTTGTGAGAAGAAGCTGGATAGGACTGGTCAAGTCGTCGGAGCACTGCGTTTGTGGCGGGGCTCTGGCCGTCCCCGCGAATAGGTCAAGTATTTGAACAGTTCTCGATTGATCGTCATCTGAGATGGAGTTCACCAGGGAAACGAATGGTTCGAGACAAGCTGTGGGTAGGTATCGCTTCAAAATGCGGGCTGAAGTTACGCCTTGCAGACGACAATGGTCCCCGGTATGCATGGGGAGTCGGGGTTTGGGTATGTCCTGCTTTCCTGTTGAAATTAAGCCTAATATGACCTAATAGGTCTTGCCATGTATGTAGTTGTGTTAATACCTGGCAGCGCCGCTCGTCGACCGTCGAACATGGGTTAAGTTTGCGCTCATTTCATATGACCAAAGATAGAACCCGCAGCATCTCGTGGACCTTTTGCCGCCAAAAGGCGGAAATTTGTGTCAAATGCAATGAGTATAAGATAGATCAAAATCATCTTTTGGTAGCTTCGTGTCGTATTTTATTTAATGGTGTTTCTTCATTTCCTCGCCAGATTCGAAACCCCCGTAGATTCAACATGAAACTGAAGGCGCTGTCAGGGAGGGGTGAGCCCATTTCCACACGCTTTCTCTTCTGTTCGTTGTTCTCGCCACTGGTAGTAATGTTACCTAAGGGCTTGACTCTAGCTGAAGCCATCCCACTAGCACCGTCACATTGGTCATCGTCTCCGAGTCCTTGGTGTCCCACTCACGGGTCTTAGGGGATCTTGCATTGACACCATTCCTGTTAGAATCCTGTGCAATCCAAAATGATGGTGGTATGCTTCCAGACAATTTACCCAAGTCGGAGCTTATCAATTTTGTGCTGTCGGGCTGTTATCAGCTAACGCCGTTCATCGACCGTGAAACATCGTTCCGGCGCAACGCCTCCCGCGACTAACGAATTTCCCGGTTCGTTTTGCCCACAAATGTTTATATCCATCTTTCCATTATCCATATAACCAAATCCGTCATAACTCCGTGCTGACGAACAGCGTCGACTATGATTGCATCCGTTCATATCCTGGGCCTTTTTGTCACCGCAGCGTCGAGGGATCAAATGAGGCTCACAGGTTTGTCAAATGCAGTAAGTCATCGATCGAGATCCTGGTGATACAGTAGGTTCATCTTGTTTCGTCTAATATCAAGTCCCCCAAAAGTCCGCGAATTTGCGCTCTTCATTTCCCTACCAGATTCGAATTTGGCGTGGGTTCTTCCAGGCACAACGTGGTATAGTGACTGAAGGCCTGAAGGGGGGAACAGAGGTGAAGCACCATGTTCTTTCTCTCGCGTCACCTTCCCAGCCACCGGCAGTAAAGGGGTGACATTGTTACCTAAGATATTGGTCCTGGCGGAACCCATCCAGCAACATCGTCACGTCGGTCCGCGAGCGGACCATACAGTGGCTGGCAACCACCATCCAACTCAGCCCGCCAAGAGATTGATCCTCCCTCGGGTACCAGGCACTGGCTTTTTTTTTATAGCTGTACTCGTATGTACCGATGCGGCATTCATACCACTCGAACGGTGCATTCTGGGTACGGCCTCCCTTGAGCCGCCGTGACAATAAAACCTTTCGTTTGGAACAACTTGAAGGGCGTATCCGGCATCCTCCATCGGCGATGCTCCTTCAGTGCCCGTGTCTGAATCGAGTCGGTCCGCCGGCGGATCACAAGTACAGCGCTATATTTTCGAGGCGCTATACTGGCACTATCCCATAGATCGGAGATCGACTAAGCTTTGCCCCTGATACCCTGCATCCGACACTGATCGGACTTCGTACGGCCTGGCGTCGATTATAGATCGGGTACTCCCGCTCTCATTCATCCGAGGTTTAACTCAACGTGCGTAGTCATCTTGTATGTTCGACGGTGTTGGACCCACCGTAGTGTGCGATTCAGCCAGAGTTGTGGACGTATTCGCAACGAAGGCAAGATCTGGAGGACGATCATCGATACAGACTGCAGTCTCTAGTGGAACTCTCCGGCGCGCCACAGGGAAACCAGATCTGGATGGAGTCATTGAAACCTGACTGAAACCCATCGCCTCGCAGCGTGACAAGTCGCCAAGTTGCCAACCCTTTTTACACACTCCAGACGGTGGGAAGCGAACAGGGCGCAATCTGCCAAAACTCAAACGTAACGTTGCTAGTTCGAAAAGGAGTATGTAGGTCATTGTTATGTTCCACTTTCTCCCAAGCTCGAACCCCTTTCGCTCCGATATGTATCCCGTCCCAATGTTCGGGGGATGAAGTCGCGCTCCCCGACTCCGAGTAGTACGGCCACTTGGGCAATGGTTTGACATACTCTGCAACAAAAAGAAATTCCAAATACGCTGTGTGGAACCTGAAGACCTTGGTCTACTCCAAGTGACCAACACATGACGAGATGGCCGAAGGAAAGAAAGAAAATATGACAACTCGGCCGATATCAGTCATTCTGAGACACCACGATAACAGGGGGTCTTACGACATTACAGAAATGGTTAGGCGTGTACGGCATGCAAAGGGCTAGCGCTATTTTTATTCCAACACCCCTTTGTGCTTCTGAACCGCTCGCTGCTCCCCGCACGATGTTCCCTTGATCCGCTAGTGTGGTGGAAACAAGGCACCGCATGAATAAAAAAGACAGAAAGCAAAAAGTTACCGGACCGGTTCACCCGCCCTCAGCACACATGCAGCGTGCCCTTTCTCGAAAAGACCCTCCCACACGCCTCACATCGCCACCTCAACAACCCCAAGTGTACGGCCAACACGTGCCGTATCAGGCTCCCCCGCTGCATCGGCGAAACTTGGCAGTCGCGCCAGTGACAGCAGACGGTGACTTTTTCGTTGCCACGGACGTTGTGGGTGTGACGGAAATGGGTGCAGACATGTTTAGTCTCTGAGGAGAGGGGGATACCACAGACGAAAGGAGGGTCGTGCGGAGAGACCCATTGGCAGATAATCTGATGGTTTAGGGCGTGAGGTGAGGCGGGGGCGGAGCCAGAGATGGATGGGGATTGAGGAAGTGGTGGTGGTGATGACGCTGGCGTGGTGGTGAAGGGGTTAAATGGAACTTCGGGGATGTCGGCTAGAAGCTGGGCAAGGAATTCGTCGCTGAGGAGAGATGCGTTAGCCCTACTTTCAAGGCAACAAATGTGATCGCGTACAATGGATCGGGTGAGTCTTCATGTTGATGAGAGTAGTTGTCGCACATGCTAAACGATGGTTGGAACGGGGTCTTGTTTCTACGACCGAGGGACTCTGAATCGTTTCCACAACCTGGGAGATGGCGTGAGGGATGAGGGGTGAGAGATGAAGGGGTAATCGGAGGCTTTTAAATATACAGCCGAGCAGGGGATCGGAAAGGCGGAGTGCCATTGAGACTTACTCTCGCCCCCCAAATAGTTCGGGGTCGGCGATGCATTACGCAACGTGGCAAGCTCCCCTCCTCGTACACTCGATCTATGGATGTATAGATCCCCACCACACGGGGACCAACAACCCCCCCACGTGTCAAGCTGTCAATCAATAAATTAGTACACGAGAGTGTTCGATCTGACGCATACCTCGTAATAACAAAGTTTGGCAAAATGCATTAACCAGACATGCCATGCAACCCTTCGTTCTAAATGGATATAGATACCAACAGCACATTTAGTGGGCTTGGTACATACCACTGATCCGGGATGAGTGGCATGATTGGAGATCTTCCGCACGACCAGGAGAAATTACGATGGCTTCCATTGCTATCCACGCCAAATTGTACCTTTCATGCCGTAAACGGTCTTCGATGTGGGAATACAAACACAGCTGGTCCTAAGCCACGGACGATCACAACAACGTTTCTCTGCCCGACTTGCCCGAGAACTGCACCTGTCGAGATAAGAGGCATTCCATCAGAATTTTCTTGATCCGTCCGCGTCCATGTACGACACGCACAGCAGATCTGGGGTACTGGTGGTGTTGAGATGTTAGCATAGGGGCTATGCGGGGCGACGAACCCAGCGATGAGGAGTTCATTTCCGTTCCGACAACGCGGCACTCGAAACAACAACCATTCAATTTCCCCCTAGGTTTAACACAGCAAAAGCGACCAACTGCCATCATGGTGCGGCCCTATCGATTCCCGAAATACTAGATCAGTGGACACTAGCCTATCTGGGACCCAACCTACTAATCCGCAGCACACAACGGTCCGACCTGATCGTAACATGACCGGCCAATATTGCGTCGGAACGCGCGATTAACCTAGGCACGTAAACGTCAATAGCACCCATCCGAGGAGCGGGGGAACACATCACCGCCCCTTGCGGAAGCTGCGCGCCACGTTTTGATAGACCAAGGGATGCTATTATTGAACCGAGAGATAACAATGCCGACATACCGGCGTGATGTACGAAAAGGATGGTTTGAGTTCTACGGCATGTCCAGGGTCACTCCATGGTTCATGAACGACACCATACGTAGTACGTACCTACTTCACCGTCAACAGTTTTACGAATCGATATCCAAGTCCAAAAGGTCATCACCTGTTGGGGATAAGGCGCACAAAACCAGCGACCAACGACTAAGCGTGGAATGGAGAGATAACCTACTTGACCGTGCAACTTTGCCATCACGATAGATGTGGTTAACATCGCCACACACCAGCACTAGCACAGTGCTAGCGGAAAATTTGAATACGATACGCGGAGGAATAACCTATCACACTGCCATATCTCCACTTGCACGTCGTGTTCGTTTCCATTTCACCCAGCCCTGATCCTGCCTCTTTTTGGCACTCCACGTGAGAATACGCAGACGTGAGAGGGATCGCATCGAGGGGTCGAATCGGGGAAGCAAGCGGGCAGTGAGGAACGTTGTTTCGACAACACTCGCGTGTTGTGCCTGACGCGTTTGCGTGGGCCAGGAATTCTGATAGTCAACAAAGGAGGGAGGAAACGGGGGTTCCAGCCACCGAGTTGGACTCCACGGGGCGGCGTTTAGACTGAACTACCGCAGAGGGCTTTCAGGTTCGTGATTGTGGGTCTGCTAGTGTGTAGTGATACTCAGTTCCTGGACCCGAGGGAACAGGTTTAACCCCAGAATTGCGCGGGAAAACCAAAGTGTACGCCCGTGGGAAGCCTTGCCTTATCTGGAGCCTAACCCTAACCAGACAGTTGGGTTACTGTTCGTGCACAGCATGTATCTTAGGCTTTTCGATTTATAGCTGTCTCGAATGGATAGTAATACAGCCTCGGGTCCAGGAGGGAAATGCTATGTAACAGTTATCCTAGTGGGAGCTCACGGTTGCAGCCGATGTCTGAATCATGTGCCAGCCTCTGCGACATGTCATGACGCACCGCAGCCGGTGTCTACTACACTCGCTGAGGATATGGGATCATTAGCTGAGCTTTCTAATCTCACAGAACTCAAAAACGTTGACTAAAATGACCAAGTCCGTTCTGCAGGGCCAGGCGCGGGCGACCCGTGACCTCTCGCTGTTACTCTCCAATCATTCGGCCAGGAGTGCCAAGTCTGTACTACCGGTTGTACTCTCCGACCTATGTCCGGCGACCCTAGATATGGATCACAATGTTTCGAAGCCCCAGTGACTCTTGCAGCACCTCTCAACTTGTGCCACGTCGGGTGAAGGAACGACTAGAATAAGCCAAAGTCCAGAACCATAGCCAGGACGGGACTGTCGCATTAGGGAAGAGATCGACTGCACAAAAAAGTGTCAGACGTACCAGAGTAACATTGTGTGATGCCAGGTGCACACCATCTCTAGGGCGGTCATACGATACTTCAAGCTTCAAGATGAGCGCTTGCCAGTGAGCGATCATGTACACCAATAAGAGAGGACCCCGCTGCCTTTTTCAGGATGGGAATATACTCTGTGACTCCGACTGTGAGATATGAACATCGTCCAGCTGCATGCGAGTGAGGTGATCGGAGAACATTGAGAAGATCAGGCGTATCAGGCGTTCTTGAGACTTCCATCCACTGGCATACGGAACGAAATAGGGATTGCCATGCGGTTCTCAATATACTTACCGGTATTTTCTCAGATAACTGTCAAGGGCCATCTCAGTGGGAATGAATCCTCGGCTATCGAGTCCGAGTCGAGCGCGCGAGGTGGCGTTGGGGCTAAATGGGCATTTCAGGCACTACGTTGACTGCACTTTGGCACCTTTGGCGAGTGTGGTTTGGTGTAAGTACCTTGGGGTGTATGTTCGTAGTCGGTAATTACGGTAGTCAAGCCGCGGCATGACGCGTGCGCTCGGAACCAGAAATCAGAAACACTCCGGTGCCGCTCCGGCTCATCTACTCACCTTTCCTCCATGGCCACCGTCAAACTCGCCACCCTCGCCATCCGCGCAAGTGCATCCCATCCAACACCTTCTTTCTGTCCGGCTGACCACCCCACGCAGACCATCGCCAAACCCATTTCTGCCCAGCTCAGAAACCAAGCGAAACAGTACGTCTTTGCCCGTCTTGCTCAACGAGCAGCACCAATGACCTCGCACACCTCGTTCTTACGCCCACCTCCCATCCATCGTACTTGATGCACTACACCGTGCGCGCGAAAAAAAAAAAGACACGAAGCCTTTCGCAACGTCTGCGTCACTCTCGCCCAAAAAATGCACACCGCCGAAATCTCCCTCCGGACCAACGTCCTCGGTGAACCCGCGCGTCAACACATCCGGCCCTTGTCCGAGACCAAGTGCGTCCTCTTTCACTCCCTCTTTATTTTTTCGCTTGGTTTTGCCTACACTCACGCTCGCGCTTCCCCCATACATACAGAGCCATCGAAAACGGCGCCAATGCACTCGCCGAATCCTTCCTCTTCGGGGTTGCCGCCCTCCTCATTCTTGGCGAATCCTACCGTACCTCGTCCAAACAATCCAGACGCCGCGACGACGTCGACGAGAAACTCGAAGGCCTCTTGAACGCAGTGGAGAGGTTGCAAGAGGGGAAGGAGGAGGTCGAGGGGGCGTTGGAGAGGTCGAGGGAGGAGATCGAGGGTGAACGGAAGAGAAGGGAGGCGTTGGAAAGGGTCGTCGAGCGGTTGGTCGGGGTGGGGGTGAGAGCAGGGTGGGGAGACACGTCGGTGTGGGAAGGGACACCGCTCAAGGCGCCGAGAGTCGAGATCGTGCGTGACTCTGACGCGTCGAGCGCTGATCCGACCTCGTCGTCGTCGACATCATGACCGGCAAGTTCATTTTACGAACCGTGGACGTGTATATATTGACATCTAGACGTTATGCTACAATGGTCCCGCGTACTAATGCATATACCTCTTCACAAAGGAATGGGTCGTCTACATGATCAAGCATCCCACTGGACATAACCTCTGCACCCACCCCGCCACGCCCCGTTTCCTACTCCCACCCGTCGCCCTCCTAGTAACTCGAGCCCAATCAATCGCCCCACCCAACCTCGTCACCTCAATCGACACCTCCTTTTCGCCACTCACAGGGACCGCATAAAACCACCGCAACATCTGCTCGCTCTCGTCCATTTCCACCCTTCCCTCCGACGCCTTGACGAGTACCGCATACCCCTCCGTCTCTATCGTCTCTCCTTTGCCAGCAACCAACAGTTTCGACGTCGTCGGAAGTAACGTGACCGTCGACCCGTTCCCAGTCCTAGGCTCGGACACCTCCTCAGAGTCCTCCGAGTCGGCCAGCTGCTCACGGTCCAGGCCTGCGACAGACCGTTCGACACACCCATCCGACGCGAAGTGCACTAACGGGATGAAAATTTCTGTCGGAAGCGCACTTTCGCCCCCTCCATCCTTGTCCAAACCCTCCCCTTTTCCCTCCGTCATCTGCAGTGAATCCCCGGGTGCGACGCGAACCTTGACCTTCAACGACGCCTTGCCAATATCAAACTGAATATCCACGGGCGTACCGACCACCTTGACAGGATACGGTCGACAAAAGGCGCGTATCGCGCGCGCGCCGTCCCGCAAGAACCTCAATAGCTCGTGTAGCGGCATCGGTTTGGCAGTGTGAGACGACCGCGCACTCGCATACGGCAGTGACGGGACAGGTAGCGTCGCCAACGACATGCTCGACGAGCGTGCCGACGCCAGCAATCCAGCCGCTGCGAGGAGCTGACCCGCCCTCCCTCGCACGTCGTCTTCGCTCCATAGGCTCAGGTCCTCGTTGTTCCACCCATCCCCCCACATATGGCTGTTATCCGGGCAATATGTCCACACCGTATAGCTCAACACGTTCGGCCCGTCCGCAGCGTTCAAGCTCGCGTCCAGCGCACGCTCCTGCACCGAATAATCCCCATAGCCCTTGCGCGTCGGATCGTACGCCTTCTTGTCGTCCATGTCCATCGGCGTCCCGATTTCGCCAATGATGGTCGGGTACCGATGGGGCTCCGGACCGTCCGCGCCAAGTTGGACCCCATCCGATTTCAAAATCCCAAGTTGACTCTGAAAGCTCGCGCGAATCGCTCTCTCTCCAAACTTACCCGCAAAGATCGGGTTGCTATACTTGCCCCTGATAACGCCCAGGGCGTCCGCGTTGAACAAGTTCCAATGTGTCGTGACCAGCGTGAGACCGTCGTAATAGTGTGTCGAGTGACAAGCGCGTCCTTTCAGTAGCGATTCCGGAACCTCCGGGGGAATAGCAAAGACGGGGGCTTGAACGAATGCGATGGCACTTGGATGCGCGGCACGGATGCGCGTGACGTAGTCGGTTAGGTGGGGCAGCAAAAATTCTTCGAGAAAGTTCACTGGCACGGGGTTGGAGCTGGTGGCACTGGATGCGGGAGGGGATGGGTAGGAACGGAAGTAATGGGGTTGTAGCAGGGAACCGGTGTCGATGTCCCATACGCCATGGAGAGCCCAGACACACGTCCCCAGCGTCCATTCACTCGACCGTTTCCAACCCCACTTGGGATGCGCGCCGTTTGGCTCGGTACTGGGATCTGCCCATATCCGAGCACCCTTTGGATCGACCGTGACAGTCCCGCTGCGCTTCGATCCAAACGAACCAAAGGTATAGTTATCCAACGTCTGCGCGACGCCCATCCCGAGATTGAGCGACTGCAGTGGGGTCGGCACGGTTCCCTTTTTCAGCGCTGATCCTTGTGTGATCGGATACACGCTCAGATCCTCATACCCAATGAACCCCTCGGATGGTTCATTCATACTATCCCACCCAATGACGACGTCATCCAACAGACCACCCGCATCGCGAATTCGATCACCGAGTACACCAAAGGCCTGTATGAAATGGGACTGAAGGTAATCTTGAATGTTGACGCCGTCGAGGATGCATTTCGGGGCAAAGGTCTTGCCTCCAAAAAAGAGGGCAAAGAGGGTTTGGGAGGCGAGTCGACCATAGTTGGTAGCCCAGATCATGGGGGGGAGAGCAGCGGGATCTGGGGTATCAGAAGAGCTTGAGTATTCACAGTGTACAATCGCGGCTTGGGTTGCAGTGAAGGCTTGTGGATCGATACCACATGCTGGGAGGGTCCAGTAGGGAGCACCGGAACCACCCGAGAAACGTGACCACTGCGAGGAATCAGAAAGAGCATATAAAGACAAGAGGGACGCGTACAGCATCTTGGTGCGAGTCCAAATAAACTTTGAACCCGTATTCTTTGCACTTATGAAGGACGCGAATGGTATAGTCCATGAAATCATAATCATAGCGTCCACTAGTCACGTCAACGTGAGAACACGTACGACGTGCGCAGCGTGCAAGCACTCACGGTCCCTCGTGTTCGAGTGCCTCCCAAGTGATAGGATACCGTAGCATGTTGAATCCCCAAGCTCTAAGACGGCTTAAATGCGCGTCTGCAGAACCATCATCGAGATTGAAGGGGCGACCAATAAAACTTTGTCCGCCGGCCTGTGCAGACGTCCAAAAGTCATCGAGAACATGGGTGGGTTGGCCGACGGGCGCTTTGGAGGACCCGGAGAGGTTCACGCCGCGTAGCAACAACGTGCGGCCGTTCGTATCGACAAAATGGCCGTCAAAGGTGTGTAGATAGGCGGGTGGAATAGGTTGGCCTGTTGCCGGGCATGTATTAGGTACCTGGGGCATGTTCTTGTCGTGGTCGTGGTCGTCGTGCGTCTGAACGTCGAGGTGGTAATAGTGGAGCAAGAGAGAAAGCTCAGGCGAGCATTATTAAAAGAAACGCGAGTCGTACCACATCAACGCTACCTTAAACGGCATGCCCAAATACGTCGCTGTGGCATTTTTGCAGTGCTCAGGGGCAATTCTGTCGACATATTAGCCTAGTAACGAGGGTACATGTATGCTACAAAGTTCAAACCGGGACCACAGCGGCCCACATTCTAGCGCTGTAAAACATTGTATAATTAATTCAATGTCATGACGCTTCTTCGTCAGTTCTAGCTAAATTGGCTCAAGGAACATCTGAATGCGGAGCCGGAAGTATCCATACTACCGGGACACGATAGCCCATCAATTATTCAGAACTGTCGGGATACCGGCGAGCTTCATCTTGACCTCAATTTCGAAAAAAATAATCCAGGCACTAATGATAAATAATCTTTAACAACTTCACAGAACCCAGCAACACGACACACGTACCTCGGTCTGCGCTTTCGCCTTGTGCCAGTCATCCCCTGGAAAATCGACATTATAAATTCTAAAGAAAAAATCGCGACCGCGGGACGTACCCCACACGTAGATCCCAGGTCTCCTCACAAGGATAGCCGCAGCTTCTGGGTACTCCATCGCTGCCGCCATGCTATCCGTCAGATCTTCCTCGAAGGGGGTATTGGCAATGATCGGGACGTGGTGGGTATTCAAGTAAGACACGGCCGGTCCATTTCGGCCGATACGAACACCCTTGATCATCTGCTCAACACCTTCAGATCGGCACATTCCCTACCAAGCAACTCGCTTACCTCCTGTACCAGACAAACGTGTCGAACGTTATCGGGTCAGCAATCCAATTAGCGATCGCGATCGCCCGTTGACTTCGATCGAGCACCTACCTGATGCGAGATCTCAAATAAGTCCCCCTCCCACAACAATGTAGCCATTCACTGCATTCTGCGAATGCGTATGAATACAACTACCAGCGTTCCTCTCATCGAACGCGTTCCAAACAAGGGCGTGCACGCCGATTCTTTGAGGTTTAGTTTCGGACGACGGAGAAAGATGCGATCGGTGTGTAGGGAGGGGGTGGCTTGTGGGTAGGGCAGGACGAAGATGTGTGAGGGGTTCCATCCGTTCCTTTTGAACGCCGGATGGGGCAATATAGACCTTGTCTCTGGCATAGCATCGAAAATTAGAAACGCAGGGATGCCACATCCAATGTGAAATCGAAGAAGACACACCAATGCAGATAGAGATGCCACCTCCGGTTCCAGTAACCCACCTAAGCCGATAAAAACCTGCACACAACTCTGAATGAGATTCGCGGGCTGTGCATGAACACAATCTCAGAATCATTGCGCGCTTCATGAAATAGACGTACGTGGAGGGCATCGGTCGACACCACGAGCGCATCGGCCTCGTCTCTGGACATGTTGAACTTGGGCCTTGGGCGTGCAGATGCAACGAAATCGCGGGGGGTCCTTTGCCTGGTATGTCTGAATGGCCCCAACTGGCAAGCTCTGCCCAGCAAGTTCCCTCACTAGATTCAATTCCAATTCACGGATCACAATGATTCAGTTTTTCCGCGGTCAGACTGAGCGGGTATTCGATGAGAAACACGGCGTACTTTGACCGAACCATGTGTCCGACGTCAAACAAGCCCGCGCTAGTACACACAATTGTGTGACTGGCGACTGCGGTCGGAAAGTGACTTGGTGGTCAAGGACACGAAACGTGCTCGGCGGCAAGTTTCACGACCCATCTTGACCGACAGACCCGTACGAGAGCGGCATGGAATACCCCGCAAACTGGACCTTTGCGCCGTGTTCGACGTGAAAGTCGTAGAGACCCGTCCTTCGGAGTTACGTGTGCAACCCGGGTTGAGAACAAGCACCAGTGAGATTGTCGTCTCAGGTGGGTCTTGCCATTTCGGTGGGCGTTGCGACGCCCCTGGATAAAGATTGGGTTTGAAGCCTAGTCAGCGCATGACGAGAAGATGCGGATGGCGAAAAGGCGTCTCGAAGTTGACATCATGATGCTGGTCTTGAAACTGCAAGGCTTGGTTCCGCGACATTCCGCCTTCTCCGCAGGGTTGATTCGCCGTTTTAGTCGCTACACAGTAACTTGGGTGGCCAAGATCTTCTGAACTCGTCCTATATCTCAGTAAGTACCACTCCACCGGACACAACTTAGTGAAACCCGCGGGTGTTTGACTCAAAGTAATTACTTTCTGTCTCACCTTATGTCACAAGATCCAATTACGACGTCCTGCCGGTCAAGGTAAATTGCATGGACCAAAGGTGATGCTGAGATCCCGAATGCCTAGAATAAGTGTTTGGCGGGGGATCACGCTTTTGTCGGAACGGCGCAAAAATAGCTGCCACGGTCGTAGCATCCGGCCGTCGAGCGCCCACTGGTCGTCGACTAGGGCTCCATGCGTAGTTCGGCAAAGTTCTGAATGCGACAGGAGAACACTTCTCCTACCCACCCAAAACCGTGATCGAAAGTATGATCCGCGCCTCGCAAACTGTGATTCGTCCTGCGTGAAACCGTGATTGGCACTGAAACGCTGTGATTCGGCGAACGCTGAGGAGAAGTATTCTGATGCTGTGATTCAAACTCCGGCACTTCTTCGCCTGAGAACTTGGGCCTTCAAGCTTCAAGTACTTGGGCGTTGCAGATCCGGGCGGCAACGAAATCGCGGGGGGTCCTTTGCCTGGTATGTCTGAATGACCCCAAGCTTGCCAACCCGCGAACTATTACGTGGCCATGGTCTGCAGCCAAGCTCCCCCACCGCCCGGTCACTGAACTTCGGACCCGCCGACGAGTGCGCACGTCGATCGCATGCTCGCGCCTCACTGCTATAAGGGTTTACGGTGAGTCTACATAATAGGTCCATGACGCGGTTGTCATGAGGCACAAGGCGCTGATCTCCCGTCCCTCTTTTTGCGTAGATATCCCCTCTGAATACTAGGTGAAAGATCGTCACCGTCGTGGACACGGTACCTGGACCCAAATATGTCGGGGCGCTATCGTCGCTTTCGCCTCGCAACTATTCTGGCGCTCAAGCAGCTTGACGATGACAAACCTACAACGCGACTCCCTTTACATCGAGTCGTTCAGCATTATCCCATCCGACAAATATCTTGATCCGCGCAACCCACGGATACCCGAACGGACCCCATCAAGAGTAACCTATTACATGCATTCCGAGGGGATGCAAGCAGGCATGCCGACGACACGTTGACCCCACGGCGGAATCGCCAGCGTGTGGCGCCGACTGGCAATGATACCACATGGCGACGGTGCTAGCGAGCAGTAGAAGGTGGCGCCAAAGACTCCGTGCGCCCACGCATGCACCATACCTGAATTCGCCCCTAGTCTCTTCAATACTGTCGTAGCTCCGCTGAGCCACCAATCCATCGGTTTCAACCTTCCCCCACACTACAACCGAATGCAAACCGGAAAAATATATTTCAAGCGGTGTGCGTGCTCCACACGAATGTCAATAAAGCACGCCGACGACAGATTGACCACATTGCGGAACATCAATGGACATTGCCCTACTCTAGTCGATCCCTTGTTCCATGAACTTGTATCGTGAAATCAGATGGGACCGCTAGCATCATCTATGACTCCTCCTCCGAGCGTTCGGATTATTCAACCTTCTCCAGACCTTGGATACAGGAGCTTCTTATCCACCGTAAGAAAAGAGGAAAAAGAGGGTGTGCTAGAAGGAGAACGCACCTTCATGCGTGCGGCGGCATCCCGCCACCAAGGTTACAATTGTGCATCCCCTTCCTCGAAAATGTTTTCCAACATAGAGGACAGGTCCACCTCAACAAACTCAAGTGAACGGACAAGATGTGGCGGATCAAATTCTGCTGCTGCAGGGGTCGCGAATTGCAGTTCCGCCATAAACATGTGATGATTTGTTTGCTGTCCCCCCCACCCCCGAGAGCGTGCTCGTTGCGCAGGTGTGCGGACATGAGCCTGGGGTCCGCGGGGAGGGCCGCACCACAGTCGTAACCATGTTCTGTCACATATTGACAGGTGATCTCAGCCGCGGGAAGGCCAAGCAGGAAGCTGAAGATGCATCAGCACTTTGTGAGTCAGGTTCAAGGGGAGGTGCGCATACGGGTCTGGGGCGTTCTGCTGCACTGGCAGGTAGGACATCTTGGTGACTTTGCAATAGCGACGTCTTTCTCACTGATTTTATAGCTGAGGCCCCAAGCCAGCCCTACGCCGGGTGGGGAATTCCGGGCACCAAGATAGCCATTGGCAAGTACAGCTTGTCGCTTATCTCTCAGTTCACCGAACCCTATCCGTATTGGCAAAGTCGCCAATTCCCGCTACCGATCAGAGAAGAAAGAAAGGTGTTTCTAAAGGTGGCTTGTCCTTTAATGGCGTGAGCTTCAAAACAGCCGATCTAAACGCTGGTCGTGGGGGTTCACGACAACATATTATATACTGAACACATACCTGCAGGCCACACGGCTTGGATCCGGGTGGTTCCATTTTTCATCCAAATTATCTTGCGGTTTAACATGTGTGCCGGTTTCGGATAAGGCGAGCAACTCGAATGATATTGACGGTTTAGATCATCCCAAGGGTGGTCAGTATATGAGCGACGAATGAAACAAAATCGAATATATGGGGACTGGCGCGCCGCCTTAATGGGATGAGGCCACCCAGGGCCTGGGTCTTTGCGTTCGCAGCAGATGCTGGTCCACGATAGTAGATACTACGCGACCGCATGACTGGAGGGTATCGCGCTCCTGTGAAGCCGCGCGTCTGTGCGCTTGCAAATAAGGTTCCTGGACCTTTCGGGTCCAGGTCTCGGATCCAAAAATCGTCGCAAGGGGTTACTATAATAGGTAATTCCGAATGTTTCTCCGTTAGTCGTGTCTTACCTCCTCTTCGTTCACGCTATGCCTACGACCATTTTACAGGTTCGTGCACGTAGGGATAAATTTCCCGTCCGTGTATCCTTCCTTACTCTCGAAATCAAATCTGTAATAATACCCATTCACTTCTTAATGAAACTCGTTCACTATACACGAGCCCGGGCAATCGTGTGTGTAAGTTAAGCCGTTCCCGGGTCTCGCTGTCGACTTGCGTGTTCGGGGTTGCCCGGAGGCCCGTGAGATAATATTTGTTGGGGGAGCTTCAGTCACCGCCAAAAAACAATTTGGGCCGATTGGCAATTCCACGGCCCTCCAGCCACACCTAGATCCAAGTATAATCAGCAATGTAGGAAGCACTGTAATTTTTAGAACAACGCCACCAATCGAAGGGTCAGAAACTGAATGATTGTGGTGGTTCATATTCGAGGAGTTGGATCCTCGGGATTACTGATTATGGTGCCAGTTTGTCGACACAATTTTGAAAGTGTATGGTACCGCAAGTCCACGAAATTCACGCGAATTATTTATTCCACGGCCCTCCGGGAAACCCTGGACACGCTGGCACATGCACGGTTTTTAATACTAAGTTAAAAAGTAAAGAAAAAAATAAAGGTATGGACACAATTGTAAAACAGCAGAATCGTAAGTGAATATTTTAGCCTGTAAACATGTTTGTTTATTGTAACCGATATGCGTACGGCAAGGCTGCCCACCCGCCATTGTGGTCGTGCGCGTTGTAGACGGATGGAACGACGGACATCGAGACACACAATCGTAAACTTAAAAAGTTTAAACGTACAGCAGTGATGAGGGTGATACAGTACTTACACAAGGAGAAACCAACCGTCAATGCGATTGAATGCACGGCAACGTCAAACACTGCGAGAAAGAACGACGCAATGGAATGAAAAGGACACGAGTCAGTGTCGCAGATACCGAGTACGTAATTCCAGATATGGTAGTAGAGGGTTCAGCGCGATTTCAATATCATGAACGCTACGGAAACCACGCGGAACTACTCACTCCGTCCAGTAGCACCCCTATTCAGGCCACAGGAAGCTCACGGACCCCAGCGGTCCCATTTGAACGGCATCGCAGATCCGGTTTACTGTGCCAGCAGGCGGTGTTCCAGCTCCACCTAGAAAGCGTGTCGCTCCTCCCGTCAAATTTAGCCTATCGAGGACACCGTCTTCCGCAACGTGCCAGACTCGGACTCGTTGGTTCCCCGTATAAACCCATGGTCGAAAGATTACTTCCTCGGTGATGATTACTAGTCGTATTCTTCGGTTACTTGAATACGAGCCCTTGATCATCTCTGAGCGACGGCGTAATCCAGATTTGCACACTCTTCAAGTTGAAATCGCGTCGACAGTCCTCTATACCGCGCCGACGACCCTCTAAATCGCGTGCATCACAATAAATAAGTGCTACTCTGGACACTGAATGATGCACAGATGTGCGGGAGTTCCATGATATCGAGCGTAGAAATGACCCATAGTGGGTGCGGACAACCAAACCGGGTGCGGTTAACACGATGGGGGCGTATTCGAGGCGTTTGGGGTGCGTCAAAGGCATCCCGGATGCGTCCAAGGCAATGGGGGCACGGCCAACGCGATGGGAATGTATGCAAGGCGTTTGGTATGCTTCCGAGGCGTTGGACCATGGTGTGTTCGAGGCGCCAGGAGTGCGTTCGAAGCCGGGGGTACGATAGAAGCCGGGGGGTGCGTTGGAAGCGAAGGGGGTACGGTCGGGTGTATCCAAGGCGTTTGATGTGCTTCCAACACATGGAAGTGTGACTGACGCGATGGGTGCATTCGAGATGTTGGACCTGCATTCGAAGTGGCAATGAGAAAACTGTGCGAGATCTGTGAGTGTGGAGTTGGAAAACATTACTGTGGGACCTTTTTACAGGAAGTCGCGATTTGAAAAATGGCGCCTCGGATACTGCCGGTGCGGGACCCCAAACTCGTTTTAGTGCACGTTCAATCTCCGCCACAACGGTCCTTGCCCTCCACCCTTTGCCCATGCCAATTCCTATCAACGACGAGTCGGACAGCCATAACACGAGCCCACCCAACCCACCAATTCGGGTGTTCTGGCCACTAAGGACCGTTGTGGCGGAGATTGAATGTGCACTAAAACGAGTTTGGGGTCCCGCACCGGCAGTATCCGAGGCGCCATTTTTCAAACGCGATTTCCTCAACGTTTTGCAAAGTGCAGTAATTTCCGTTTTTTTGGTTATGTGGCAGATCGGTGTACATCGGGATTACACTTCCGCGAACCAATTCACATTGATCGAGCGATCATTCCCGCGGGGAATGATCGCTCGTACCTTGAACGTTGCACGACTCGGACGGTGCCGCCTCAACCCGTTCGTTTCTACCCTCGCCGATATAAAGATGCACTCGACCGACAGTCCTCTGCGCTGTCAAACCAGCAATCACGTGCCATGCAGACCAGTGCGAGAAAACGTGTCGTACTCGCCGTTTGGGAGCGAACGATACGTCGTTGCCCGCCCCATAATCCTGTTGGTCGGCGGCAGATGTGCGCCTCGGATCCACCCCTACCTATCGGCTGTACTGAGGATACGATTGTGACACCCAATCCAGGTGTATCGCATACCTCCAACACGCCGTCCCCACACATCCGCCGATGCCACCGCGGAGCCATTTCGAGAGGAGATCCTCGTCGCCTATCTCGTCCTCGAATAGCTTTGGAGCTTAAGATGACCATTCGAGTAAGACAACGCAGTATTGTGTTAGATTCATGTTGTCATGATCATATTAGACATCGTCCTAGCACAGTAATACTTACTTGGCAATAGTTGTCCAGTGTAAACGGCCCATGTTCAATGACCTGCATTGTCACGTTGAAGCGAGGCAGGCGTAGTCGTACAACGTCCCACTGTCCAGCCACGTGCCCGCACGCCGGTGGAGACGCCGCAAAGCACCCCCTCACCTAACCTCACCAATATTAATATTTCGGCTTGATGAACGGCATCGGCGTCACGACCGCCTTGCGCAATTTATTCCAAACGTCGACTTGACTCCCGTGCCTTTTTTGTGCCATCCCAACGTCACCGCTCCTAAGAGAGAGAAAAAAAAGTGCGTACTGGATGAGACTGATTAAAAATACGCGCATGGGTGAAAGACAGAGCGATCCTCTCGGGCCGCGACGACACCTGTGCGCCTTCTGCAAGAAAAAGGCAATCAGCACATCCATCGTTAGATCACCCACGGCGAGTAAGACTAACGTCTAGCAGGAGCCCCTTCGACGATCAACCCTACCGGACGCCTCGGAGGCCCTTCTTTCAGATGTTTCAACACGCATGTTGTATACCGATGAAATCTCCCGTTTCGCGTCGGACATGGGTCACGTGTCAACGGCATTACGCACCGATCAACCACGTCAAACCCGCCTCCACGGATGATGTATTCTTGTCAATGTCATTCCTAAACATAAGCCGACGTCCAAGCGAGGCTGTCCCAGGCACCTAGACCCGCCAGTTGAACCGGCGACTTGGCGAGGAGACGTGACACTTCAACCGTTTGTGACGGTGGAAAGGATGACAAGCGTTTCATCGGCAACGTTGCTCCGAGCGGATATACATCCGACCCTTACCTCGAAACCGTCTTCGCCAGTGCAACCACCCCGTGCCACATGGAGATTGAACCCTTCGATAGGGACATAGGCAGACTTTCCAAACGCCAAGCCTTTGAGGTCGAACGAAGTGAGTCCCTGCAAGTGCTGTGCAGCCTGGGGACCTGATCGGAATAGCACGGATGTCACGGGTGCAAAGTGTTCCACGTGGCTAACTTGTCACGGAACTAGGTAAGGTCTTTATCCCGCGTGCCTGCATTCGTGACGATGTAAAAGGCATCGTCGGAATGTTTGGTGATCATGGTATCATCGATGATCCCACCGTGCTCGTTGAGGAGCACGGAGAGCGTCGAGGAGTGAGGTTCGAGTGTCACGAACGACGACGGCGTGAGCCATTCAAGAAAGGCGATGGCAGTTGGACCACGGAAACTAGATTCAATTCGTGGATCACAATATGATTCAGTTTTTCCGCGGTCAGACGGAGCGGGTATACAATGAGAAACACAGCGTACTTTGACTGAACCATGTGTGTGATTGGCGACTGCGGTCGGAAAGTGACTTGGTGGTCAAGGACACGAAACGTGCTTGGCGGCAAGTTTCACGACCCACCATGACCGACAGACCCGCAAGAGAGCGGCATGGAGTACCCCGCAAACGGGACCATCTTTGCGCCATGTTCGACGTGAAAGTCGTAGAGACCCGTCCTTCGGAGCTACGTGTGCAACCCGGGTTGAGAATAAGTGCAATTTTCGTCTCAGGTGGGACTTGCCGTTTCGTTGCGACACCCCTGGATAAAGATTGGGTTTGAAGCCAAGTCAGCGCATGACGAGAAGATGCGAATGCGAAAAGGCGTCTCGAAGTCGACATCATGATGCTGGCCGTGGAAAGACCTGCAAAGCTTGGTTCCGCGACATTCCGCCTTCTCCGCAGGGACGATTTGCCGTTTTGGTCACTACATAGTACCATTCTCCTACGCCGATCACTGGCAATCGACGTGAACCAGGGCTCACACATCGATTCACCACGAACGTTGGTCTGGAGTATTTCCGTCATATACAACGAGACATTTAAGGACCGTGAAGGTCTCAATGGTCTTCTTTTGATGCCTCAGTGCTCTCTCCCAATCACCAGTTGATGATGCGCGCGTGTGCGCACCTTCTTCGAGTCTTCTCTCCAGCTCCTCGTCTCCTTGCTCCTCTTTTCCTCACTTTCAAATCCACTCCCAATGGACTCGGACCACACAAGGCTCGTCCACCCACATCCTACTTTCTGAGCTCGGCGGACCTTGAAGACGCAGTAATCTACGGTCCGGCATACCGCTCTCCAGTGACGCCAGACACATGTACTACAAAATTCAAACCCCCGAAACCACAGCGGCCCACATTCTAGCGTTTGTATAACGAATTCAATGTCATGAAGCTTCTTCATTCTACTTCGGTTCTAGTTAAATTGACCCAAGGTACTTCTGAATCTAAATGCGGAACCGGAAGTATCCACTGTGCCACCGGGACACGATTCTCCCGTGACCTATCAGTTATTCAGAACGGTCGGGATACCGGCGAGCTTCATCTTGACACCAATTTCGAACAGATAATCAAGGCACTAATAATGAAGAATCTCTAGCAACTTCACAGAACCCAGCAACACGACACACGTACCTCGGTCTGCGCTTTCGCCTTTTGCCAGTCATTCCCTGGAAAATCGCCATCAGAAATTCCCATGAAAAAAAGGCGCGACCGCGGGACGTACCCCACACGTAGATCCCATGTCTCCTCACAAGGATAGCCGCAGCTTCTGGGTACTTCTCCATCGCTGCCGCCATGCTATCCGTCAGATCTTCCTCGAAGGGTGTATTGGCAATGATCGGGACGCGAAGGGTATCCAAGTAAGACAGGGCTGGGCCATTTCCGCCGATCCGAACACCCTTGATCATCTACTCGACACCTTTAGATCGGCACATTCCCTACCGAGTAGGGCCCTTACCTCCTGTACCAGACAAACGTGTCGAACATTATCGGATCGGCGATCAGCGATCGCGGTCGAACACATACCTGATGTGAGATCTCGAACAAGTCCCCCTCCCATAACAATGTAGCCATCACCGCATTCTGCGAATGCGTATGAATACAACTACCAGCGTTCCTCTTATCAAACGCGTTCCAGAACAAGGGCGTGCACGCCGACTCTTTGAGGTTTAGTTTCGGCCGACGGAGAAAGATGCGATCGGTGTGTGGGGAGGGAGTGGCTTGTGGGTAGGGCAGGACGAAGATGTGTGAGGGTTCGATCCGTTCCTTTTGAACGCCGGATGGGGCAATATAGACCTTGTCTCTGGCATAGCATCGAAGATCAGAAACGCAGGGAAGCCACATCCAATGTCCAATCGAAGAAGACCCACCCAACGCGGATAGAGATGCCACCTCCGGTTCCAGTAACCCACCCAAGTCGATAAAACCCAGCACACAGCTCTGGAATGAGATTCGCGGGCTATGAACCGACATATTAGCGTGCGTTTCACGGAACAGACGTACATACGTGGAGGGGATCGGTCGAGACTACGAGCGCATCGGCCTCGTCGCTGGACATGCTGAACTTGGGCTTTTGGCGTGCAGATCAGTACATGGATCAGACTGTCATTCACAAGGAAACACCCACGGGGGGGTGCTTTGCCTGGTATGTCTGAACAACCCCTTGCAAACCACGTGGCCAGGGTCAGCCACCAACCGAAACCCTGCTCAGCAAGTGAACCTTTTACGAGAGTTTAATGCGCCAATGACGCGGTTTATCAGGTAGACTGGTGACCAGTCCGTCCAGGCACGATGTTTATTGTTGGCGGGATCTCCGCCTCTTTTTCTGTACCCCCTTGGAAAACAAAATATCCGGTCGTGGGCACGGTACCTGAACCCAAATATGTCAAGGCGCCATCGTCGCTCCCACCGTCTCGCAACCAATCTGGCGCTGATCAAGGAGCTTGACGGTGACAAACCTACAATACGACTCCCTTTACGTCGAGTCATTATCCCATCACCCATTCGACCCGGACGGATCCTTCAAGAGTATCCCGAGCGGGTCCAATCAGGCACACCGACGACACATTGACCCCACGGCGGAATCGCCAGCGTGTGGCGCCGACTGGCAATGATACAGTGCTAGCGGGGCAGTAAAAGGTCGCGACAAAGACTCAGTGTGCCCAGGGTACCTGAATCCGCCCCTAGCCTCTTCAATAGTACTGTCGTAGCTCCGCTGAGCCACCAATCCATCAGTTTCAACCCTCCCCCATACATACAATCATTCAACCGAATGCAAACCGGAAAAACGTATTTCAAGCGGCGTGCGTGCTCCACAAGAATGTCAATCAAGCACGCCCACGACAGATTGAACATCAATGGATATTGCTATTAGACGACATCAGACTCCACTCTAGTCGATCCTTTGTTCTATGAACTTATGTCGTGAAATCAGATGGGACCGCTAGTATCATCTATGACTCCTCCGAGCGTTCGGATCATTCAATCTTCTCCAGACCTTGGATACAGGAGCTCCTTATTCGCCGTAAGAAAAGAGGGAAAAGAGGGTGTGCTAGAAGGAGAACGCACCTTCATGCGTGCGGCGGCATCCCGCCACCAAGGTGACAGTTGTGCATCCCCTTCCTCGAAAATGTTTTCCAACACAGAGGACAGGTCCACCTCAACAACCTCAAGTGAACGGACAAAATGTGGCGGATCATATTCTGCTGCTGCATGGGTCGTGAATCGCAGTCCCGCCATAAACATGTGATGCTTTGTTTGCTGTTCCCCCCGCCCCCGAAAACGTGCTCATTGCGCAGGTGTGCGGCCACGAGCCTGGGGTTCGCGGGGAGGACCGCACCACAGTCGTAACCATGTTCGGTCACACATTGACAGGTGATAGTCGCGTGAAGGCCATGCAGGAAGCTGAAGATGCATCAGCACTTTGGGAGGAAATTCAAGGGGAGGTGCGCATACGGGTCTGGTGCGATCTGCTGCAGGTAGGACATCCTGGTGACTTTGCAATGGCAACGTCGTCTTTCGGGACGGGTTTTAAGCCCTACGACAACGGGTGGGAATATCCGGGCAGCCATTGGCAAGTACAACGTGTCGCTTATCACCCCGGTTCGCAGGACTCGTTCGTATTGGCAAAGTTGCCAATCCCCGCCGCAGCTACCTTCCAAAGATTGATCGTTTACGTTTATGGTTAGGCATCAGGTAATTTCCTTATCTGTGAAGCAGCCAACCAATTAGATTGGTGGAAAAGGTTCGTCAAAAACGTACAATGCTGCTCGACCGATCCTAGTCCTACAACGGGAATTTTCCAATAATTCCTCATAACGCCTGTATTTAATTCACAGAGTGGGTTTCCGAAGATCCGGTTATAACTACATTGGTAACTTGGAGGGGGTTGGTCAGGGGAACTCACTAACTTCGCAGCAACTAGTAGACGCTGACAGCTCGAGGCGCGAGTTCAAACAGCACGTCGAAAAGTGATCGCAAACGCAGGCTTGATAGGTCAAACAACAGTCGAGGGAGATGATTCAAGAAGCCTGGCTAGACGGACGTGCTCATGATGGCGTGACCTCAACATAATGAGCTCCCGACCCAACCGCCCATGGCCGCGGGTGTTCGCGACGACGTATGTACTGAACACGCACCTGCAGGCTACACGGCCTGGATCCGGGTGGTTCCATATATTGCACTTCTTATCCAAATTCTCTTCCAGTTTAATATCTGTACCGCCGCATCAACGGTTTTGATCTTCCAAGGGTGGCCAGTACATAAGCGACGGATGGAACAAAACTAACTATATGTGGGGCTTACATAATGGATAAGGCCACCGATATTGGCGTTCGCAACAGATGCCGCCCGGCCTAACGCGAGTCGTGGGTTCGAGTCAGCACCGAGGTCCAACACCAAAAATTTCGATAGCGGTGGTTCCCCGGGTCTCCGACGGCGTGTGGCGTGACAGTGGCGTACTCAGGGAGTTCCCCGAGACTAACGGGACGGGGAGGTACAACTGACGCGTCTTGGAGCGGAACCTCTGGTGATTATCGATGATCCCTGACTTCGGGTTTTGTCGGGCAGACGGTCCGCTCTCTGCAAAGTGAATCGTGTGAACAAGTCGCGCGTGAGAATAAGGTTATCTGCCGGCAAACAACAATCCAGTGCAACTGCCCGCCACACCATGTGAGTTACTTGACTGTATTCATTCAACCTAAATGAACGGCTCCACTCACCGTTTTTTCTACTAGGTTCATCGCCAAGGTGCCCTGTATTCCATAAGGTTCGAAATTATCCCATTGGCGACGCCACCGAGCGCAGGCATGAAGTACCGCAGCGAGGGGGCGCCAGCTGGTCTCTCATCACTAATTAGACATATCCATTTTCGGCATCATTATAGAACTCGACGGCGTGTACCTGTCTGTTGGCCACGAAACTCACAAAACTTGAACCCCTCTCCAGATTCATGCGTCCTGCACAGGTCGTACCGGTGATGGTGGCTCCAATCAGGCAAGTCTCATTTCATATTCTCCGCCCCGCGCGAGGCGGTCCGAAGGCCATACTTAGTTCTGATCCCACCAAATAATGAAGGAGACACTGGCCAGCAGCACCTCCGAATCTGGATGCACTAGCGTCATCCTGTTGCTGCGCTTTTTCCCATCCCACCTTTGTGACTGCGTTTACAAATGCATGTTGGCTCCCCTATGACCAAGCTGTTCGAGATGTCTAACTGTTGGCTGTGGACATTTCTGGTGAGACCTTTTTTTAATTCCATTTTCTTGGCTAGGACCTTGGGCAGATCGTCGGATTCACACTCCCGCGAGCCAACGACACTGATCGAGCGATCGGTTGTGCTTCCTGGAAACATCGCTCATAGTCCTTTTGAAGTATTATTGGGTCTGGTTTGAGGAAGCTTTCCAGGAATTTTTGTGGACTACGTTTCTACATGAGCCCCTCGTAAGCCCCGACTCTCTGACTCGTCAACATTTTGAATTGTCCTCGACGACCTGGCGGATTGACGGACTCTACCGGCAATTTTGAAGTTGGTTCGCGGGTATACATTTGTCGGCCCGTGGTGTTACCCGTGAGGCACCCCAAGTGGGTATGATCATTTCACCTCCCTCACCGCTCGACCCAGCATACGACCCGTATACCGAATGGTATATCCCCAGTGCCGCCGCTGATCCCGTGAGCCCGGAAATCCTACCTCCTTCAGGACAATCCGATAGATACGGCCCCTCAGTTAGACGCGGTCCGCGTATGATCCCACCCGTTGACACGAGATAAGCCGGATGACGAAGAAAAGCCCTGACCGTGAAAGACGCCCACCCATTACGGACGCTGGAACCGCACTCACTCCACCTTTAGCCCCATCCACCCAACCCACCCAGCCCCTACGTCGTCTTCGCCCCAACAACATGGGAAATCTTCGCCAGCACCGATCACGACCGACCCCGTCGCTGACACCCATACGGACGTCGATTTGACGCCCGAACAGGGCTCAGCTGGATCGTCACCTTTGCGGAACTTGCTTGTTACATTACCGCTCGACGACTCTACCGCGGGCAACTTGGAAGCTGTGATCGGAGTATAGCTAGCACAAAAGGATACCGAGGGTCGTTCCTGCGCTTAAACAGAGTTGCAGGCCCTCGACCAAGCTTGCTTTTTCAAATCAACACCACGACACTGGCAAACCGATCGGCGTGCACGAGCGGTTACGGAAGGGTTCGCTTCCAGACACATAGTACGTCGCTGCGCGCCGCCCTCGACCCCTTCGCTTCCATTCTCCCCAATACAAAAATGCACTCGTGCGCTGTCAACCCAGCAAATACGTGCGATGCAGACCAGCGCGAGAAAGCCTGTGGTACACACCGATTGGGAGTGAACGATCCGTCGTTGCCCGCCCAACAACATGAATCTAATCCAACAGCGTGTTGTCTTACTCAAATTGCCATCTTACGCTCCAAAGTTGTTCGAGGACGAGATAGGCAACGAGGATCTCGTCTCAAAATGCTCCGCGGTGGGAGGCGCATTGGAGGTGTGCGATGCACCGGGGTTGGGTGTGACGACCGTGTCCTAGTACAGCTACCGATAGGTAGGGGTGGAGGTGCACGTCTGTCGTCGACGAACAGGATTATGGTCATGGTCATATTGAGGATAGTACGATGGTGAGACGTTGGGGGGAGTCCGAGTGCAGTAATACTTGCCATAGTTGTCCAATGTAAACGACCCATGTTCGATGGCTCGCATTGTCACGTTGAAGCGACGGAGAGGTAAGCGTGCAACATCCCACTGTCCAACCACGCGCCCGCACGTCGGCGGAGACATCGCAAAGCACCCACCTAGCCTCTCCAATAATTCGGCCTGATGAACGGCATCGGCGTCACGACCGCCTTGCGCAATTTATTCCCAACTTCGACTTCCGTGCCATTTTTGTCCACCCTGACGTCCCGTACGCCATGGCGATGTTCTTTCCCAGCGTAGGTGACGGAATACCAGACGTCACTCCTACGAAAGAAAAAAAAAGGAGCGTATACTAGATGAGACAGATTGAAAAGAGCGCATGGGTGAAAGACGGAGCGTACACCTATGCGCCTTCTACAAGAAAAAGACAATCAGCACATCCATCGCCAGATTACGTACGGTGAGTAAGACTAACCTAGCAGAAGCCCCTTCGACGATCAACCCTACCCGACGCCTCGGAGGCCCCTCTTTCAGATGCTTCAACACGTGTTGCACCGATGAAATCGCCCGTTTCGCGTCGTTCTTTGCCTACAGAACCCTGAACATGGGTTACGTGTCAATGTGGCATCACGCACCGATCAACCACGTCAAACCCGCCTCGACCGGTGATGCGTTCTCGTCAATATCATTCCCGTATAAACACAAGCCGACTTCCAAGCGTAGACTGTCCCGGGCACCTAGGCCCGCCAGTTGGACCGGCGACTCCGCGAGCGGGTATACATCCGGCCCTTACCTTGAAACCGTCTCCGCCAGTGTAAGCACCCTGTGCCAGGAAATTGAACCCTTCGATAGGGACATAGGCAGACTTTCCAAACGTCAAACCTTTGAGGTCGAAAGAAGTGAGTCCCTGCAAGTATCGTGCAGCCTGAGGACCTGACCGGAATGGCACGGATGTCACGGGTGCGAAGTGGACATCAGGGGACACGAGGACAAAGGGAAAGGCACACTACTCCACCTTGCAATGCATTCAGTCCCCAATGGCAAGGTCTTTATCCCGCGTGCCTGTATTCGTGACAACATAAAAGGCTTCGTCGGAGAGTTTGGTGATCATGGTATCATCGATGATCCCACCGTGCTCGTTGAGGAGCACGGAGAGCGTCGAGGAGTAGGGTTCGAGTGTTACGAGCGACGACGGCGTGAGCCATTCAAGAAAGACGATCGCAGTTGGACCACGGAAACTAGATTCGATTCACGGATCACAATATGATTCAGTTTTTCCGCGGTCAGACGGAGCGGGTATACAATGAGAAACACGGCGTACTTTGACTGAACCATGTGTCCGACGTCAAACAAGCCTACGCTAGTACGCACATGTGCGTGACTGGCGACTGCGGTCTGAAAGTGACTTGGTGGTCAAGGACACGAAACGTGCTTGGCGGCAAGTTTCACGACCCACCTTGACCGACAGACCCGTACGAGAGTGGCATGGAGCACCCCGCAAACGGGACCATCTTTGCGCCATGTTCGACGTGAAAGTCGTAGAGGCCCGTCCTTGTGTGCAACTTGGGTTGAGAACAAGTGGGATTATCGTCTCAGGGTGGGGCTTGCAGTGTCGCTGGACGCTGCGATGCCCCTGGCTAAGATTGGGTTTGAAGCCAAGTCAGCGCATGACGAGAAGATGTGGATGCGAAAAGACCTCTCGAAGTCGACATCGTGATGCTGGTGGAAGGACCCGCAAGGCTTGGTTCCGCGCCTTCTCCGCAGGGTCGATTTGCCGCTTTGGTCACTACATAAGCCTAACTTGGATAGCCAATATCTTTTGAACTTCCCATTTCCCTCCAGACGCTGTGGAGAGAGTATTAAAGTTGTAGCGGTGTTTCAAGTTCGTACAGCCGCTCGGATTTAACCGTGCCTACTGTGTCCTGGTAGATCACCTCTCTCAACACAGCGGTGGGTAGGAGCCCGCGTCCCGCCGGTAAATTGCATGGACCACAGCGTCCCACATTCTAGCGTTGTAATATCTTGTATAATGAATTTCGACTCGTCATGACTCTTCATTCTACTTCGGTTCTAACTTCTGAATCTGAATGCGGGTGCCGGGAGTATTCATACTTCCAGGACACGATTCTCCCGGATCAGTTATTCGTTACCGTCGGGATACTGGCGAGCTTCATCTTGACCCAAATTTTATAATCCAGGCACTGATCATACATAATATCTAGCAGCGCCACAGAACCCTGCGCCAGAGCACGACACACGTACCTGTGTCTGAGCTTTCACCATTTACCAGTTATCCTCTGGAAAATCGACATCGGAAGTTCCCCTGAAAAAAACCGCGACTGCGGGACGTACCCCACACGTAGATCCCGTATCTCCGCACAAGGATAGCCGCAGCTTCTGGGTACTTCTCCATCGCTACCGCCATGCTATCCGTCAGATCTTCCTCGAAGGGGGTATTGGCAATGATCGGGACGCGAAGGGTATCCAAGTAAGATATGGCTGGGCCATTTCCGCCGATCTGAACACCCTTGATCATCTGCTCAACACCTTCAGATCAGCACGTTCCCTACCAAGCAAGCCACTTACCTAGTTGAACGAGTCGAATGTTATCGGGTCGGCAGTCAGTGATCGCGATCGCGATCGCCCGTGGACCTCGATCGAACACCTACCCGATGCGAGATCTCAAACAAGTCCCCTTCCCACAACAAAATGCGTATGAATACAATTACCAGTGTTCCTCTTATCGAACGCGTTCCAAAACAAGGGCGTACACGCCGACTCTTTGAGGTTTAGATTCGGTCGACGGAGAAAGATGCGATTGGTGTGTGGGGAGTAGGGCAGGACGAAGATGTGTGAGGGTCCGTTCCGTTCCTTTTGAACGCTCGATGGGGTAATGTAGACCTTCTCTCTGGCCTAGTATCGAAGATCAGAAATGCAGGGGATACCGCATCAAATCTGAAATCGAAGAAGACCCACCCAACACGGATAGAGAATCTTGCCACCTCCGGTTCCAGTGACGCAAGCAGACAAAAGCCTGCACAATTCTGGAGTGAGATTCGTGGGCTATGCATCGACGCAATTTCAAGTTCAGAATCAGCGCGCGTTTCATGAAATGGTCGTACGTGGAGGGGATCGTCGAGACCACGAGCGCATCAGCCTCGTCGTTGGACATGTTGAACCTGGGTCCTTTGCCTGGTATGTTTGAATCACCCCCAGGCGAACCAGGTGGCCGTGGTCGGCCTCTCACCCGGGACCACCAGCGCGCGTCGATTGCGTGCTCGCGCCCCGCTACTACAAGGGGTCACAGTGAGTTATATGTCATTTTAATCACTTACTAATGTTTTTTCGGCCTGTCCTTGCCAGGCGAAACTGTCCGTGGCTCATGATGTGGTCGGTCATGGCCAGATGGTTATTGCGGGCTTGCGTAGCACATGGGAAAAACTAGGTGACAAATCCAGTTGTGGGCACGGTACCTGAATCTAAATCTATGTCGGCACGTCTCCGAGTCGCCACTCCGAAGTTCCACCTCTCGCCTCGCAACCATCCGGGCGTTGAATCAAGCACTCACACACCAACGTCTCGTGCCACCTTCGCCCTCAACCACTCTCTGAGCGATCGCGAACCCACCTATTACAACCAACAGATAGCCCCTTCGTGCAACTCCGTCATGATAAGCGCTTGACAACACAAAGTCTCATGGACCCTGCGAGATGCGAGTGTGTACCTGCAAATATTCTACGAGTCTTGACGACTGGCAACCGAGCTGAATAGCGTTTATTATACGTCATGATTTACAGTAATTTCGAGCCCCTGGCTCTCTGAGTTCGACAGGCGAAGATTAATTGTTCTGGAGCAGTCCGACGCGACTCTGGAGCACTCTGGATATTCCCCCCGTCTCTAATGCAGCGCGACGAGCCTGGAATGGCAAACACGCGGTGCGACTTTACCTTTTTTGTGTAGTTCTGCAGCCTCCGCTGAGCCGCATCGAGCCAATGCATCACTTTCAACCTTCCCCTTCCACTCATCACTCACCCGGCAAGTTGCGGGGGCCTTCTACTAACTAAATAATATTTAAGAAGCGCTCCGAAATCTGAGGAGTTCCCATTTTCATTCAATTGTCTTCCGCATCAGATCGATGGTTCCATCCATCGATCAGACCGACATCGCCATGATCCGAACACATGCCATGTTGTTGTCAACCAATTCAAAGCGGCGTGCATGCTTCACGAGCATGTCAAGTCAAGGACGCCGAGGACAGATTGACCGCACCGTGGAACATTAATAAACATTGCTATCAGACTCTATGTACTCTAGTCGATCCATGATTTAAGAACCTGTGTCTCGAAACTAAACATTGAATGCACAGTAATCTACTTGAACACGTATGCAGAGTGGGACTGCCAGCACCCGATCTTGGTTACGGGAGCTTCTTGTTCAGCGTAAGAAAGGGAGCGGGAAAGGATGTGCTGGAAGGGAAACGCACCTTCA